>LR753400.1:145829-208564 GCA_902729485.2 Mus minutoides | reverse complement strand
AGATTCAGCTCCACACATGATCTCTGTAACTCCTTCAATATGTGCTTTGTTCTTAATTCTAGTAAGGGGTGACATGTCCACATTTTGATCTTCCTTCTTCTTGAGTTTCATGTGTTTAGTAAATTGTATCTTGGGTAGTCTAGGTTTCTGGTTAATATCCACATATCAGTGAGTACATGTTGTGTGAGTTTTATGTGATTGGGTTACCTCACTCAGGATGATGGCCTCCAGATCCATCCATTTGCCTAGGAATTTCATATATTTACTGTTTTTAATAGCTGAGTAGTACTCCATTGTGTAAATATACCAATTTTTTCGTATCCATTCCTCTGTTGAGGGACATCTGTGTTCTTTCCAGCTTCTGGATATTATGAATAAGGCTGCTACGAACATAGTGGAAGATGTGTCCTTATTACCAGATGGAATATCTTCTGGACATATGCCCAGTAGAGGTATTGCAGGATCTTCCGATAGTACTATGTCCAATTTTCTGAGGAACCACCAGACTGATTTCCAGAGTGATTGAACAAGCTTGCAGTCCCACCAACAGTGGAGGAGTGTTCCCCTTTCTCCACATCCACGTCAGCATCTGCTGTCACCTGATTTTTTGATCTTAGCCATTCTTACTGGTGTGAGGTGGAATCTCAGGGTTGTTTTGATTTGCATTTCCCTGATGATTAAGGATGTTGAACATTTTTTCATGTGCTTCTCAGCCATTTGATATTTTTAATTTACATTTCAAATGTTATCCCCCTGCCTTGTTTCCACTCCAAAATCTCCCATTCCCTTCTCCTTCTCCCTGCTCCACAACCCACAAACTCCTGCTTCCTAGCCTTGGCTTTCTCCTATACTGGAGCTTAGATCCTTCACGGGGCCAAGGGCCTCTCTTCTCACTGATAAACAACTAGGCCAATCTCTGCTACATAGGCAGTTGGAACCATGAGTTCCTCCATGTGTACTCTTTGATTGGTGATTTTGTCCCAGGGTGCTCTGGGGGTACTGGTTGGTTCATATTGTTGTTCCTCCTGAGAGGCAGCAAACCCCTTTATCTCCTTGGGTCCTTTCTCTAGTTTCTCCACTGAGGACCCTGTGCTCAGTCCAATAGTTGGCAGTGAACATCCACTTCTGTATTTTTCAGACACTGGCAGAGCCTCTCAGGAGACAGCTATATTAGGCTTCTGTCAGCAAGCACTTATTGTCATCCACAATAGTGTTTGATTTTGGTGACTGTATATGGGATGGATGTCCAGGTAGGATAGTCTTTGCCTTTCCTTCAGTCTCTGTTCCACATTTGTCTATGTAACTCCTTCCATGGGTATTTTGTTCCCCCTTCTACGAAGGACAGAAGTATCCACACTTTGGTTTTCCTTATTTTTGAGCTTCATGTGGTCCTCAAATTATATCTTGGGTATTCTGAGATTCTGAGCTAATATCCACTTATCAGTGCATACCATGTGTGTTCTTTTGTGATTGAGTTACCTCATCCAGGATGATATTTTCTAGTTCCATCCATTTGCCTAAGAATTTCATGAATTAATTGTTTTTAATAACCGAGTAGTACTCCATTGTGTAAATGCACCACATTTTCTATATCCATTCCTCTGTGGAGGGACATCTGGGTTTGTTGGGCCCTATTTGGCCTTGGTTTGGGCCTTGAGGACAAACCTGAGCCTGGCTTGACTTTTGAGACCTGTTATTCTCCTCCACTTAAAAGAATGACTCAGCACGACCTACGTACCCAGCTGAATGAGACTGCTTCTGCCTACCTACCATTGATGTGTCAATTTTTTATAGGCCCTATGAGATTACCCCATACCTCTTGTCATCTCACACCACCCCATACATCATCTCACCCCATACCCTCTATCACTCTTCCCCACCCCCTATGTCATCTTGCCTCACCAAAAATCCTCACCTCCTTCTTCAACCTTATGTAAGCAAAAGACTGATACAATAAAACAAGTTCTTGCTTTGACAGACTCCTGGCCCAGATATATTTGCTTCAGTCTACAACATTCACCATCCTGCTCAGCCCCAAGAGACTCTGCTGGACCAGGTTCTCTTCTCTTACCCAGACCTGACAGCACAGAGCCAAAGTGGGTTGTTTCCAGCTTCTGGTTATTATAAATAAGGCTGCTATGAACATAGTGGAGCATGTGTCCTTATTACATGTAAACATCTTCTGGGTATATTCCCAGTAGTGGTATTGCTAGGTCCTCAGGTAGTACTATGTCCAATTTTCTGACGAACCACCAATCTGATTTCCAGAGTCGTTGAACAAGCTTGCAATCAAACCAGCAAGGGAGAAGTGTTCCTCTTTCTCCACATCCTTGCCAACATCTGCTGTCACCTGAGTTTTTGATCTTAGACATTCTGACTGGTGTGAGATGGAATCTCAGGGTTGTTTTGATTTCCACTTCCCTGATGACTAAAAATGTTGAACATTTCTTTAGGTGCTTCTCAGCCATTCAGTACTCCTCACTTAATAATTCTTTGTTTAGCTCTGTTCCCCACAAAGATATAATAATAGGTATACTGCTATGAAATAGATTACTTCTAGTGTTAGAAAAGACCTTGAATTCTGTATGGGTCTGTACAATATCTGTCCAGGATCTTCTGGCATTCATATTCTCTGTTGAGAAGTCAAGTGTAATTCTGATAGGTCTGCCTGTATATGTTACTTGACCTTTTCCCTTCATATTCTTTCTTTGTTTTGTGCATTTGGTGTTTTGATTATTATGTGATAAGAGAAATTTCTTTTCTGGTCCAAACTATTTGGAGTTCTATAGCTTCTTGTATGCTCATTGGCATCTCTTTTTTTTTAGGTTAGGTAAGTTTTCTTCTTTTATTTTGTTGAAGATATTTCCTGGCCCTTTAACTTGGGAGTCTTCAATCTCTTCTATACCTATTATCCTTAGGTTTAGTGTTCTCATTGTGTCCTGGATTTCCTGGATGTTTTGGGTTAGGAGCATTTTACATTTGGCATTTTATTGGAATGTTTTGTCAATATTTTCTATGGTATCTTCTGCACCTGAGAGTCTCTCTTCTATTTCTTGTAGTGTGTTGGTGATGCTTGCATCTATGGTTCTCAATCTCTTTCCTAGGTTTTTTATCTCCAGAGTTGTCTCCCTTTGTCCTTTCTTTATTGTTTCTACTTCCATCTTTAGATCTTGGATGGGTTTGTTCAATTCCCTGTTTGGTTGTGTTTTCCTTTAATTCTTTAAGGTATTTTTGTTTTTCTTCTTTTAGTGCTCTACTTGTTTACTTGTGTTCTCTTGTATTTCTTTAAGGGAGTTATTTTTGTCCTTCTTAAAATCGTATATCAGCATCATGAGATGTAATTTTAAATCCACATCTTTCTTTTCCAGTGTTTTGGGATATCTAGGACCTGTTATGGTAGGAGAAATGGGCTCTGATGATGCCAAGTAGCCTTGATTTCTATGGGTAAGATTCTTGCATTTGCCTTTTGCTGTCTGGTTTTCTCTGTTGTTAGATGGTCTCTGGCTAGAGCTTGTCTCTCATGTGAGTCTGTAAGCCCATGTCAACATTCCTGGGAGACCAGCTTTCTCCTGGTGGAACTTGTCCAGAGATGGCTTTGGAACAGTCTAAACTCTGGGTGTAGATGGAGACAGGAAGGATTCTGTCCCATTAACTCTACTGTTCCTGAGCCCTGTTTGCTCTTCCCTGTCCTGCTCCAGACAGTTACTGGAGAGAAAGTGGCTGTTTTCAGCCTGTTAGTAGAAGCACTCCTGGGAGGATAGCTCTCTCCTGATGAAACCCATGTACAGCAGGCTGTGGAACAGCCTCAGCTCCTGGGTGCAGATCTAGCTATTGATATTAATAGCTACTGGGAGAGACTAGGGGGAGGCAAAGGTTAGGGAGAGGTGGAGAGGGAGGAGCAGGGAGAGGAGAGGAAAGGAAGAGAGAAGGACAGGCAAGTGGATGGGGAAATGGAGGGAAAAGGGGAGGGTGAGGGTGAGAGGGATAGGAAGTGAATTTTCTTTCAGAGTAAACTTAAAGAAGTTCCCCTGGTAAGTTTATCATAATTCACTTGATATTTATATTAAAAAAGACATAGACCTAGGTGTGTAAGAAAGAGAGGATTTGATAGAAGTTGTAGAAGAAGGTGACGAAGATCAAAACATATTATACAAAACTATCAAAGAACTAATAAAAATAGGGAAATATGAGAAATGTCTGGGTCAAATTTATTTATTCTACTTATACATATTTTTATGAAATGTGATATAAATATGAATTTATATGTGATATATACTTGCAAAACTCACACAGAATACTGTAGTTTCACAGAAGATCGCTATTCATTATTGTTTTTTTTTATTTTTCATTATAATAATGTAATTGTTGTTTGCTTGTAACACCATTTTGTCTTAGTATCTTCAGCAGGAAATACTCTCTCAAGCCATTGCTGTGGATGTGCTTTGATGCCAGGTTAAGAGTAAAGCAGATGATTCAGATGTCAGCTAATTAGCATTCCCATGGCATTGGGGATTGTTTTATGTGCAGTCATATGGCACCTAAATAATTAATGAGAAGCAGTCAATGACTTTTTTTTACTGTGTTGTGATAAAAGCTCCTTATCTTTTTTTCTTGCTCAGCCACCTTGGAGGATTAGGGACTATTCCTGGTGCAGTCATTTTGCATTTTTAGGGAGAGTGAAACCAAATTCAAGAACTTAAGAGGAGAAATAGCTGATAAAAAGTGAATTTTGCTAACATAATTTGAACTTTGTATGCTCATAAACCACAATATCTATCTGTTCATTCTATCTGATATAATTTGTAATCTTTATAATCTATTTGATATAATTACTCTTGCCCCTTCATTCTACTTTTTAGGCTTTCATTGCTACATGATAAATAATTCTAATTTGTGCCTTCCTCAAAAGTAATCTAGTGGCTTTTTGTTTGGGGGTAATAATGAAGTGGTGGAAAACACTGATGTTGAGTTCAAGGAACTCATGTTTTGCAAGATAACATAGACATTTATGAAAATTACCCTAGTAAGTGAGCATTATGCATAAAATTTTGAAGCACAGATTGGGAAGAAAGTAGACCAGGGAAATCTTCTCCAAAAAAGTGACATTAAAATGTAACCTTCAAAGAAAATGTATTTAATGAAAGAGTGTGATTTTGAAGTTTGTATTTCTTCAAAAGCAAGCCCAGAAACAGATTTGGATCCAAGGACTTTTTCTGGTACTTAGTAACAGGAAGCTTACATGGAAAAATGCAAAAAGGTGACAAGATTCTTTAGTCAAACATCTCACCTCTGGGACAGATACAAGTGAGTAACAAGGAAGGAAGGAAGGAAGGAAGGCTTTATTTTGCATCATGATATACTGGATAGTCCAGATGATTTCAGGACTATGTTGACTCAAGATATCATAAGCACATGGTGTAGCAGAGTAAAGAGCTACTTACTACAGGGCCTCCAAGAAGCACAGAGAACAATTGGAAGGAGCACAGGACAAAATGCATCTTTTAAAAACACATCCTCAAGGACTTCCAATTAGGTCCTAACTACTAATATTTCTATCATCTTTTGATAATGCCTTTAAACCATAAATCCATCAATGGCATAATTCACTGATAAAATAAGAGCCCTCATCATCTATGATGGCTTGACTGCTAATTTCACAGGATCTAGAGTCACCTTGGAGACTGATTCCTGGGCATGTTTGTGAGAAACTTTCTTGAGGTTAATTGAGGTGTAAAGTATAGTTTGCAGTATTTCATGGGCTAGGATCCCAGATCACATAAAAATGTGAAAGCTAGCTGTGTGTATTCATATTCTGCTTCATGATTAAGGATGAAATGTGACCAGCTGGGCTCTTGCTCTTAGCACTGTGTCTCTCTATCTTCTTATATTTTTGGTTTTGAGCCTAGCCTTTAAAGGCTGATCCATCTTTCCATCCCCCACCCCCATTTTCTACCATGTGTTTCTCATCACAATGGGATGGTCTTTTTAAATTGTAAGCAAGAGTAAATTCTGGCCTTCTTAACTTGTTTCTTCTCATGCATTTGGTCAAAGTGCAAATAAAAGCAGCTAACAGTACCAAATCACTTTCTGAAAACACCAATTCTGAACATTTCTAAATTGGAAACTAAGAGTTTAGCATCGAAGACCCTTTGGACAATGCTTTATACATGACATTGCAATAGGAAACCAAATAAAAGTTATATTCACAAGTACATTACCATGGACAATTGAGATCAGTTTCATTGGTGCCCCTTTGAGAATCCATTTGATGGGGAAAATTACTGACTCTATAATAGACTATATTCTAGGTTGAATATCAACTCTAAAAATGCAAAGGAAACTGAAATGATTTCCTGTATTATATTAGATCATGATAAAACATAACTAAAAGCAAATAGGAAGGGAAACTATGGAATTACTCAATATTTGGAGACCAAATGATACATTTTAGTGCAATTGTGAACATTTAAAAAAAAAGGAAGAAATTGAAAGCTTCATAAAATAAACTAAAAATGATGGACAACTAACCTGAGCTTTTGTGATACACTTAAGGAATGTCTAAGAAGGAAATTTATACCTGAAGTTTGATTATGTTAAAAAACAAAACAAAGCAAAACAAGAATTTAAATTAGACATTTTTTTCCTTTTTCTTTTCTTTTTTTTTTTTTCCAGTAAGGTTTGTGCCACCATTGCCCTAGTATATTTTGCAGGCAAATTGTAGATCAAATGTTTTGTGACTGGGTTGGTATTTACTTATCTCATTTGGAAGCTTTCAGAGAACCTTTATATATCATAGACACTAAAAAATGGGGGTGAATTTTCTATGTAGGCATCATCTCAACGTCTCCATGTTTAAACAGTTGTAGGGTATTGTCTTCCATAATGGGGTCTTGCTGTTAGTTTATATAGAGCTATTCATTGTCTTGGCAACAGCTTGGGTTTTGGTGGTTTCCATGGGATAATTTCAGCAATAACTCAATTGGAAGAAAGCCAGTCAAGGCACTGGATGCTTCATATGGTGACATGAGATGTGAGAGAGAATTTCGATCTACTAATTGTTGGTAGTCTTATTAGGATTGCTTTCATATATAGTATGCATTAGGTTTCCTTACTGCTTACCAATGTCATTCAGTTCTAGCTTTGCTCCTCTTATTCCCCCCATCAACCCCATTTCCCCTTACTTTCGCACCTGATCCTCCAATTCTTGTATCTCCTCATCCAGTTCATTCACAAAATCTATTATAGTTTGCTTTCCAAGGGAGAACCGACTTCATACTTGACACTGCTTGGGTGACTGAGAACCAGAGTCTAGCTAAACCAGAGATCTAGGGTAAAAGCAAAAGCTACTGATCAAAACAAAACAAAACAAACAAACATACATACATACACAAAAAGTTACAACCAACCAACCAACCAACCAACCAACCAACCAACCAACCAACCAACCAAAAAAACCTTTAAAAGACCATAAAAACCCCAAAACAAAGCCAAACAAAATAATAAAATGCAATGCAATCAATAAAATCTGAAAGGAACAGATCACAAAGACTCACAGTGGAACATTAGGATGAACTCAGACACGCCTCTGGAAGAAGGGTAGGGTGGTTTGTAGGAGCCAGAGGGGTAGAGGAACACAGCTTCTTGCTCTGGTTTTGTTTAGTTTTGCTTTTGGTCAGATGACAGATTATTTAGGAAATAAGTTGGAGATCCTGACTCCTCCAGCCCTTGGGGAAAAATTGCCTGATTAAAAATCTTTTATTTTCCAGGGTAACTCATCCCATAGTCATAGCTTGAGAAATCAAAAGAAATACCTGCTTGTCTACTGGGGTCCTATACAGAAAAGCCTTTGCTCTTCCTTGAAAATGAAGCAAGCACCCTGGAGAAATTTGATATTACTTGGCAGTTGAAGACAAAGGACTGGTTTATTGTGATATTCTAGACAGGCACACTGGGGATTTATTACATTAGTATTTTAAAGGAAACTACTTGATATGAAACCAAAGACAGTTAATATTTAAAAGGTGGAGAAAACTCTCCCATCAATCAGAAGTCATCTCTTTGATGTGGTATACCACTAATATAAGAATTATTTATGAAGTACAAAATACACTTTATAGGTTGTTTAAACTTTATATTTTAAAATAGACTAGGTCAGGAAGTTTGAAACTAGCCAAGCTATCTATCTGTACCATCTGGCTAGCCTGCCATTTTTTCTTGCCTCCTTCCTTCCTTCCTTCCTTCCTTCCTTCCTTCCTTCCTTCCTTCCTTCCTCCCTCCCTCCCTCCCTCCCTCCCTCCCTCCCTTCCTTCCTTCCTTCCTTCCTTCCTTCCTTCCTTCCTTCCGTCTTTCCTTCCTTAGTACTTTCCTCTGGAGTTAATCTAAATGTCTTTAATGGAGTCATCAAGGAAAACAGGGATTTAGCATGAATCTTTCCTCTCATATGTGCACCAGCAGTCTGCAGAAGAAGACAAAGATGTAATAATAGGCATACTGCTATGGAATAGATTATTTCTAGTGTTTTAAAAGGCACTTTTATTTGATCACAGTAATAGATTTTAATCCTAAATAGTTATAAATTGTATTACTTATTTCCTAGTAAGAGCAACAGCATAACACTGTGGATATTTTATTTTGGATATTATATGATATAGAAATTATATATATATATATATATATATATATATATATATATATATATATATATATATATATATATATGTATATATATATATATATATATATATAGAGAGAGAGAGAGAGAGAGAGAGAGAACAACACTAAGTGGGCTTAACAGATTGTATTCATATACATGTATGTATGTGTGCCTACAATGTGTGTTTATGTGTGCACAAGTGTGTGTGTTTGTATGGATGTGTGTATAATTAAAGATGTCACAAATTTGAGAAGAGGGGAGAAATATGGGAGGAATTTGAGGAGAAACGGGGACAGGAGCTAATTGTATAAATATAGTAATTATGTATAAAATTACAAAACAAACAAATTTAAATTTAAAAAGACAGTACCTAAATAGACACACCACCATTTTACCTTCACAAGAGTTAAATTTAATTTTTTCATCATTTTCTAATTTTTGTTGAGTGTCATAAACTAGTGTTTAAAAAAATCTGTAAATTTAAATTTACATTTCTTTTCTGCTAAAAATATAAGAAAATGAAAGTAAAGTTTACCAAAAAAAAAAAAATTCTTCCAAGTGACTTTCTGCTGTGAAGTTGAAATAGCTCAGATCTTGAGATCCTAATTCCATTTACTACCTTAAGACCATTCCATTAAATTTGAAGTTTAGGTAGCAGCATTCTGCATCTGAAACTTAGCCTGGCGGTATATTAGGTCTTATTGCAATGGGGCACAAGATGTACTTCTTCTTTCTTCTCTCTAATCCAATAACTTTATTGCTTATTTTAGAAATTTGCATCATAAATCCAGTTTACACTCATGTTCTAACTTGGTCAACTGACATGATATCTAGCCTCCAAAATTAAAGAAGTAAAGGAAAAAGAGGAGGAGGAGAAGCAGGAGGAGGAGGAGGGAGGAGGAGGAGGAGGGAGGAGGAGGAAGAGGAGGAAGATGAAGAAGAAGAAGAAGAAGAAGAAGAAGAAGAAGAAGAAGAAGAAGAAGAAGAAGAAGAAGAAGAAGAAGAAGAAGAAGAATCTAACTTGTGATGTCCATATACTAGGTGGAGCATGGTCAATATCTCAGTGGCCAGTCCTTAAAGAAAACTAAGCCTTGCCAATGAAAGTTCTTTGAGGTACCTCAAAGAAAATATTGATTCAAGAATCGAACCAAAGGATGGACCAACCAGTGACTGCAGCAGCCGGGGACCCATCCCATAATCAGCCACCAAACATAGACACGATTGCATATGCCAGCAAGATAGTGCTGAAATGCCTTGATATAGCTGTGGGAGGCTATACCAATGTCTGGCAAACATGGAAGTGGACGCTCACAAACAGCTATTAGATAGAACTCAGGACTCACAAGGAAGGAGCTAGAGAAAGTACCTAAGGAGCTGAAGGGGTCTTCAATCCTATACGTGGAAGAATAACAGGAACTAACTAGTACCCCAAGAGCTCATGTCTCTAGCTGCATATATAGAAGAAGATGGCCTAGTTGGCCATCATTGGGAAGAGAGGCGCCTTGGTCATGCAGACTTTATATGCCCCAGTACAGGGGAACGCCAGGGCCAAGATGTAGGAGAGGGTGGTTAGGGGAGCAGGGCCGGGAGGGGGGAGGGTATAGGGAACTTTCTGGATAACACTTGAAATGTAAATGAAGAAAATATCTAATAAAAGTTGGAAAAAAAAGAATCGTAGACTCAAGACTTTTCAATTATCTTATCTATTTCTAACGTTTTTTACTAATGTCAGACATAGAGAGCTCTGAGAAAAACTTCAAATATTTTTCAGAATGACTAGAATAAAATAAAAGGTAAAAACAACACACAAGATTCTCTTTTAGAACAAATATTCATAGATTTTATCTTAAACACGTTGTGGATTTGGTTTAATGCTTGCATTAAGGGTTCCCAATATCGCACAAGAATCCCAATATCGCACAAGAATCCCAATATTGCACAAGAATGTAAGATGCTGAGGATCCCTATCCCCAGCTGGTTCTAATTGATAAATAAAGTTGCTGGCAGCCAGTGTCTGGGCAGGGAGACAGAGGGGGGCGGGTCTTTAGGACTTGCAGTCAAAGGGACCAAAAAAGTGCAGAATCACTATGCCATGAATAGAAAAAGATCCAGGTTTGAGAACTGCAGAAAGAGAGGCATACTAATTATGTAAGGTCCAGGTGGGAAAAGCAACCCCAGCCCCCCTCTCCCACATTTGGGTCTAGGGTAGCAAAGTTGGAATGTAGATTTTAGTAAGTACTAACTCAGAAGTACTGGATGGGAAGTGTTAACCAAGTGGATGTTTGAAGTGGCCTAGACATTGATCTGATTAGGGCATATCAAATATATGACAGTGTGTGTGTGTGTGTGTGTGTGTGTGTGTGTGTGTGTGTGTGTGTGTCTGTCTGTCTGTCTGTCTGTCTGTCTCTCTGTCTGTCTGTCTGTGTCTGTCTTTCATTCAAGAATTCAGAGAACTGGACATGGTAGTAAGGAACTTGCACTGCTGCCACCAGGGTGAATAGAAAATTAATAAACTTCAGCAACATAAATAGTCTCATGAAATAATACTGTACAATATATGGACAAATTTTGTAGTGTATGAATAGAACTCAATTTAAAAAGTAGGAAGTAGGAGGAAAATGTAGGATATCCCCTTCCTTTCTCTGTGCTTTCACATTAACTTGGGCTGAGTTGTCTCTACAAAATTTATGTTGAAATCCAGAGTCTTTTTGTTTGGTTGGTTTTTTTTGAGACAGGGTTTCTCTGTGTAGTCCTGGTTGTCCTGAAACTCACTCTGTAAACCAGGCTGGCCTCAAATTCAGAAATTCACTTGCCTCTGCATCCCAAGTGCTGGGATTAAAGGCGTTCGTCACCACGCCCGGCGAATTCCAAAGCCTTAAGAATTAAACATATGATTCCATTTGAAGAAAATCCCTGCTTGGTTTTTTTTTTTGTTGTTTGTTTATTTGTTTTTTTTTTTTTCCGTTATATGATAGGGTCTATGTCTACAGTCCAGTCTGTCAGTAAGCTATTGTTGATGCTTTTGCATCAATTCCTGATGCTGGGGTTACAGTTATCTAACACTGTGCCTTGTTGACATAGAGAGATATTCAAAAGTTACAGTAGTTACCAGCTATCCACAAGACAGGGATTCAAAGATAACTAGTTATATCCAGAAGTTACAGAATTCTAGTGAATATAGCTAATATTGAAGACCTATGTGTGATATTTGTTCCTATAGTTATGCACTTTATAACAATGTTGAATTTTTAAATATGGCATGTGTAATAATGATAAAATATTTTTTCCAATTTTTTATACATTTCAAATGCTATTCCAAAAGTCCCCTTCCCCCTCCCCACTCCCTGTTCCCCTGTCCACCCATTCCCACTTCTTGGCCCTGGCATTCCCCTGTATTGGGGCATATAAAGATTGTAGTACCAAGGGGCCTCTATTCCCAATGATGGCCGACTAGGCCATCTTCTGCTACATATGGAGCTAGAGACACGAGTTCTGGGGCTTCTGGTTAGTTCATATTGTTGATCCTCTTCTAGGGTTGCAGACCCCTTCAGCTCCTGGGGTTCTATCTCTAGCTTCTCCGTTGTGGGCCCCGTGCTCCCTCTTATAGATGATTATGAGCATCCACTTCTGTACGAGACAGCTATATCAGGGTCCCTTAAGTAGGCACTAGCTGTCCTATGCTATAGTGTCTGAGTTTAATGACTGATTATGGGATGGATCCCCCCTGGTGGGGTAGTCTCTGTATGAATAGTGTAATAGAAGATGTGAAGGTGGTCTCCATCTCTAACTTTCTCAAAATATCTTATTATTGCTACTCTTCTTTTTCTGTAATAGCATAAGTTTCTAGAATTGCTAAGTGATGGGAAGAAGCAAAGTGAGTGATATAAATAATGCAGTCTTAGGCTGTCGCATAGTGTTCATTTTTACTAAAACAGAGATATCTTAACAGCTGATCTCATAACTAAAATGGCTACTGAGATACCAATAGGCAAGTAACATATACTCCATGGATACACTGGACAAAAAAGACTATTCCTGGTTGAGATGGACTAATATGGCATGAGATTTCCTTGTAGTACTTAGATTGACATGCAGTTTAAAACTTAAGAAATGTATTTTTATTTTCTCTATTTGTAGTAATAATCTTAGAGCATAGTTGTCTATACAATTATATATATATGAGAGAACTATTGAAGGGATAATCATAATTATTAAAAGAAGACATCCATCAATAAACTAAGATAGACTATCAGAATAATCTTTCATGTTGTCACTGTTGTCATGATATTTCATTCTTTATGACTCCAGAAATTTTTTCTGCTGTATATTCCTCCCAGATTATGGTCCTTGCCTATGGAAGTCTAGAAATACATGCTTTCTTAGTTCATGATGATTTCTTGTGTATATTATTACATAAAGCAGCTTGTATTTTTATGTTACATAATCTATGGAATGAGAATCATACTTTACTCAGATGGAATTTTTCGTATCTGTTAAAATACTGCCACTAAAATGGTACCCACTTGTTTAACTGTTAACTACTTTATATTCTTCAAATATCCCCTAAAATAATTAATTATTTTGATTTCCTGTCCTTTGTAATTGAATATAATGATAAGGTTTTACTGTTAGTATTTTTGCTTTTTTACTCTCTCTTTTACCTTAGCATGATTAATGTTAGACTGAGAACATAATGTATGCATTTGAAAGCACATGACCTTTTATTTTCTTTAGTATGCAAACTTCATATTATGAAATGGTTGTCAGATTTTACCAAGTTGAATGACATTTTAGCAGCTTTGGCTTGCTTCAAAAACAGTGGACTAGGACCTGAGCCCTTATACCAAGATCTACCCTTCCCCCAGTGTGTGTGTGTGTGTGTGTGTGTGTGTGTGTGTGTGTGTGGTATTGGGCACTGACTCCAAGGCTATATACATTTTAGGCATTGGCATTCTACCATAGTGGTACTACTTCTCAAGCCACATCTAATCATTACTAAGGCGATTTTCTAGAATTCATTATCTACTGGTTTCTTTCCAGGTAATTCTGTTCTTCTCTTTAAGTGGGCAGTGCACAGGTCTGATCTTCAGGACTGTATCTTTACCAGTTTTTTACGCAACAGAAAAAAAATAAAGAAAGAAAAAGAAAGAAATATGAAATATGCTACCCAGCTGTTCGCAGAATTTTCTTAGTGTGTGATTTGAAACATGTTGGCAAGAGAAGGTGTGAATATTCAAATGAACTTTCCTAGAAAGGATTTGAGATCTAAAGGAGTCTAAATTCTAATACAACTCGTTTTCTGGTACAAAGTACATCATGTGGGAGCAAATCTTCATTGTAATAACTTCTTAGGGGTATTCATGAATAGTCACATAATTTCTCTTTTATTTGTACATTAAATACTGTCTCTTCTGCCTCAAAAGTCTAAGCATTGCCATACAAAATGGATACAGTTAATAGTAAGTGCACACAGAGATGGGGGTTATGAGCACCCTGCAATTTTGCAGGGAGACAGATGTTGCTGAAGTAATGAAAAACGTTCACTCTCTATAAATGGCTGATTATTAGTATGACGTGGTCATAAAGAAGAAATACAAGTGATTGTAACAGTATGATGAAATAAGATTTATTCACATTTCTGGTCTGTAATTGTTCCTAAATACTAACGTGGAAGGCAGAGCCTAAATCATGTAGCAACACAAGATTTTGGTTTTTATCATCAGAATGATGGGAGTCCATAAATAGGGTTTGAGTAACAGAAGTTTATGATTAGTAACAAATGACCAGGGGGTCAGACCAAAAGGGGAATATATGGAGATGCCTTCATGTCAGTCTTTGTCAAGGAGTTTGGTGAGTCTAAGAGAGAAATTGATAGTAGTGATTTAACAGAGAGCACAGGATCTACACTACCTATCACGTAACTGACAGGTCTTATGTTGACATAGAGAATAAAGAGGAATTAAGAATGCATCCATAATTCTTGGATGCTTGTGGCCGCAACCAGAGTTTGTAAATTTACTTTTCTGACACCAAAACAGAGTATATGTTTGATGAGTGGTATAAACTGTATCTCTTTGAGAATATAAATGAAATTTATATTAACATCAGTACCTGCTCATTTAGAAATCTATTCTTATATCAGAAGGGATTGTGATGTATGTTTTTGAATAATCAAGGACATGATTCCTTCAGACTGTTGTTTTCATTGTTCCACACTAAAGGAAATTGGCAAAGCTATCTACTTTCTCTGTCCTAGGTTTCTGGGATGGGCTTATATTCTTATACCAGATTGTCCATAATATATTTGCCAAATGATCAAACATTGGCTGATAGGATTGGATGTTCTAAGAAATAGTCTGAATTGTTGCTTCCAGTCCATGATGTTTAGAGTCAGCGATTGTTCCTAAATTAGGAAATGAAAGCTTTAAATATTCTGATATAATTTATGGTGGCAACCCTGTAGCAGTATATCCTAGAGTCTCAAACATTCTAAAGTTCTTTCACTTCAGAGATCCAACTTTTTATATGCACCTCTCTTTCTCATAGTTCATATTTTTAGCATCCAAATTTATCAACAACATCTAGAAGTTACACATTTATTTCTCTATAATGGTAACTTTTAGTCTCTGGCCAAGGGCTTAATTGTTTTCCCAAGCTTTATGGATGACTTACATGTTCATACATTCAGTTAGGTACTTGAGTGTGCTTTATTAGGTATTTAGACATCTAAAATACATGTATACACACGTAATTACATTGATAAATTGTATTAGACTATTTTACTCTTAAAGATTTCAAGTTTTACAAAAGTGGCTACACCTCACTAAACTTTTAGAATATTTTGTAGTACACTGTATATTTTGTCATGCTTTTGAGGAAGGCTTGTAGTAGGTATTCTAATCCTCAGAGCTGTAAACTTGGCAAAAGAAAACTACTGAGCAAATTTGACTAAAATTATCAAATTTCTAATGAGAACAGTAATTTCTAGATTACTAGATACCTACTAAAATACCTACTAATGAAAGGTATCTAATGATTTTACAGAAATGGGGATATAAATCATCCCCCAAATAGAAATATTATTTTCAGTATAGAAGATAATATTTAGCTATTATTATTATTATTATTATTATTTTACTTAGTTACAATTCAGCTGTTCCCTCCCTCCATGTCTCCCTCTCACAGTTCTGTTTTGTATTCTTCCTCTCCCCATCTCTGAGAGGATTCTTCCTGCCCCCACCAGCCCTTTCCCTGTCTATGGGGCCTAAGTCCCTTGAGGATTTGGCACATTTTCTACCACTGAGGCCAGACCAGACAGCCCTCTGTTATATATGTCAGGGACCTCAGACCAGCTCCTGTATGTTGTCTGGTTAGTGGATCCGTATTTGGGTGTTCCCAGGAGCTGAGGTTGGTTGAGAGTGCTGATCTACTTACGGGGTTGCCCTCTTCCTCAGCTTCTTCGATCTTTCCCCTAGTTCCCATAGGGCCTACTGACATCAGTCAAATGGTTAGGTGTAAGTATCAGAATCTGTTTCAGTCAACTGCTTGCTCCTCAAACTATTCTATACAATAGAAACAGAAGGATCACTACCTAATTCATTCTATAAAGCCACAGTTACTCTGATACCTAAACCACCAACAAGAGAGAGAACTTCAGACCAATTTCCCTTATGAATATTGATGCAAAAGAAAATAATCGATAAAATCATAGCAAACCAAATCCTTGAACATATCAAAACCATCATATGCCATGATCAAGTAGACTTCATCCCAGTGATAAATAGATGGTTCATAGATAAACATCCATTAATTTAATATACTATATAAACAAACTCAAAAAAATCACATTATCATCTCATTAAATGCTTAATAAGCATTTGACAAAATACAACAAAAATTCCCACTTTCCCTTTATCTATTCAGTGTAGTACTTAAAGTTCCAGCTAAAGCAATAAGACAACAAAAGGAGATCAAAGGGATAGAAATTAGAAAAGAAGAAGTCAAAGTATCACTATTTGTGGATGATATGATAGTACACATAAGCAATCTCAAAAATTCCACCAGAGAACTCCTACAGCTGATAACTTCAGCAAAGTTACTGGTTATAAAATTAACACAGAGAACTCCTACAGCTGATAAACAACTTCAGCAAAGTGACTAGTTATAAAATTAACACAAACAAATCAGTATCCTTCCTTAATATGCTTGATTTTTATAGTTTGATATTCTATTAATACTTTGTAGTTTGGGTCTGGGGAGTTGCATGTGATGCCAAGAAATGCATGCTGTCAGGAGGCTGGTATAGCTGTCTCCATAGAGGCTTTGACAGAGCCTGACCAATACAGAGGCGGATGCTCACAGCCAACCATTGGACTGAGCATAGGGACACCGATGGAGGAATTGGGGGAAGAACTGAAAGAGCTAAAGGGGTTTGCAACCGCATAGAGGGAATAACAGCATCAACCAGCCAGACCCTTCAGAGCTCCCAGGGACTAAACCACCAACCCCCCACCCCCCCCCAAAAAAAATACACATGGAGGGACCCATGGCTTCAGCTGCATATCTAGCAGAGAATTGTCTTATATGGTATCAATGGGAGGGGAGACCAGAGTGGTCCTGTGTTGAGTGGTCCTGGGTTTGATGCCCCAGGTTAGGGGAATGCTAGGGTGGTGAGGATGGAGAGGGTGAGCAGGTGGAGCAGTACCTTCATAGAAGCAGGTAGAAGGGGTGAGAGGATTTGCAGATGGGAAACTGGGAAGGGGAATAACATTTGAAACATACTATTGTCCTAACAAGAATCCCATAAGAACATAAAACCATATGCCATGATCTGTCAATATAGAATATCTATAATGCATTATTATATATTTTATATATAACAATATATTATGTGTATAATATGTAATTAAATATAGAATAAGTAAAAATAAGAGATAAAAGATAGTAGAGAATAAAGAGACAATAGATAATTGTTATAGCAAATATTTAATTTCTTTTGGTTTTGGTTTTTGGATTTTGGATTTTGGTTTTTGGTTTTTCGAGACAGAGTTTCTATGTTTAGCCCTGGCTATCCTGGAACTCACTTTGTAGACCAGGCTGGTCTACTGGAACTCAGAAATCTACCTGCCTTTGCCTTCCAAGTGCTGGGATTAAAGGCGTGTGCCACCACTGCCTGGCTGCAAATATTTAATTGTAAGTAGGGTTTTTATTCTGTCTTATATAATTTGGTTCCCAGATAAAAGATATACAACTTTCCTATTTATAATAAGCCTTAATCATCTTTAGAGCTGGTCAAATACCTACCTCTGATGCTACTATGTCTAGTTCACTAGTAACTCTGAGTTATAATTTGCCATGTTTCTTTTTTTTTCCAAATTTTTATTAGGTATTTTCTTCATTTACATTTCAAATGCTATCCCTAAAGTCACCTATACCCCCCCAACCCCCGCTCCCCAACCTACCCACTCCCACTTCTTGGCCCTGGTGTTTCGTTGTACTGGGGCATATAAAGTTTACAAGACCAAGGGGCCTCTCTTCCCAATGGTGGCTGACTAATTCTGGGAAGTGCTTCACTTCAATTGTCCAGCCCTCATGGACATGTTTTTGGGACTCACTTTATGGAGCCTTCTCCTCTCTCTACCTCCTATCCTTTTTCCATCTCAATCTCTCCTCAGATCCCAAGTTCTGGAACCCAAACTCTGACTATCTCTCTCGTGCCCAGCTATAGGATGTAGGCATTTTATTTACCAATCAGGAATAACTTGGGGGGCAGGGTTACATAGCATCATTTGTGTGCCTGAAAATTCTCTTATTCCTGAGGGCAACCAGGACATGTGAGCTAGCATTTAGCATTACTATACATAGAAAAAGAGTAAACAACAACAAATAATAATATATAATATATGGTATACCATATAGGAGACAAAATATAAGATATAAGATGATATAACGTATCATTAGCAGGGCATGAGCATCTGTGAAAGTCAGTGCTGGCTGTGGTGTAAGGTTTATTTGGAAAACATTCTCCCTGCTAAGGTTATCAGGAAATATTCTTCTTGCCAAGGTTAATGACCCCATGATAATCAAAGAGAGCAGGAATCCAGAAGGTGAGTGTATCTCTAATGTCTTAGTAAAATGGTAGAACACTGTAATCTTCAGGAGAACTCTTAAGGCTGCGAGAAAGAACTCTAAAAAAAAAAGCTCAAAAATATATAGTTCTCCACTATGCAAAATATAAAGATTCGATATGAATTATATGAAGGGCTTTGTGGACCTTGTAAAACAGAGACAACTATTTTATGAGCCATCTTGTCAGAAAGATGAAAAGGAAAACAGATTCCTGAAGTCAAGGTCAGTTTGAGAAACCAATTTAAGTCCAGGAATGGTTGGAATGATAATCTGAGAACAAGATCTCATCCAGCTAAGCTTATAAAGGTTGGCAGATCTCTGTTCTTTTGCAGTGCTAAAAATATAGACTTGCTGTCCTTTTCCTGAGAGTCAAGGGGCTAAGGCCATAGGCTCATGGGATGGGTGAGAAGAAACCTGGAGTAAATGAGTGAATTGATATGTAAAGAAAATCCTGGGGTTTTGTCTGCATGAGATGAGCTAGCAAAGAGCAATAGCAGTTCTGTTTGGGAATTTTTTTCTGGGAAGAGCTAAGATTTCCAGAGATCTCTGGAGAGTGAACACACTCCTTTTCAATTTTTTTTTTTTTTTTTTTTTTTTGAAATGGGATATCTGAACTTGGCTGGAAATACTAAGAATTATTTAGAGACTTAACATAGCTCTTTTATTTTATTTTTTTCTAGTAGCTACTCAGAGAAAACTATTTGGAGAAAAAACACAACTCTTTCAAATTTCTTTTTTCTAGAAAAAAAACAAGAATTTTTTTGTAGCAAGTTTTCTGATTCTAGAAGGAAAACCTTCTAGAAAGCCTTTAGAATTTTTTTTCTAACAGAAAAAGCTGTCTCTAGCAGAGAGCTTTCTCCAGAAAAGAGCTATCTCAAGCAGACTACAGAGCCAACAACCATCTAGAGAGGGCTGTCTAGGAAGCCATCTAGAGCAGAACCCTCAGCTTGCACCTGTGAGTTGACTTTGTGTGGTTTGTTTCATCACTCCAGATACTCCTTCCTCAGGATCCCTGACCAAGCCAAGACTGGTCCTTGTCAGTACTATTTTTTGTAACACACATTACCATAGCCATATTTGTTGTTGATTTTTCTTAGGTCACTACTTTTAGATGCTAGTTTATTTTATTTAATTTGGACTGGGTATGGTTTAAAATTTATTTTCATTCTTAAAATCTTATAGGTTCTTTGGAGCCTTTGAACTGTTCACCTGTTTATGTTGTGATCCTGGTTCTGCAACTTGAAAAATAATACATATCTAAATAGAACTAGTCCCATTAATGGTAAATACCTTACTAATATATAAATATTTTGTTTCTGAGAACCATAAATAATAATTATCATAAAAATAATTTTTATAATGCTTGTAAATTTTATAAAACAAAGAACATGACAAGGTCTGGTTCAGTTGAGTAATCATTTGGAAGCTATAAGAATATCTAATAAAAAAATTGGAAAAAAAAAGAATGTTTATTCCAGGTATGCACAGGAGAGACACCTCTTTCTGCCCCTGGCTATGACCTGATGGCATGAATGAAGGAAAGCTGGTATGGTGACCAACTCAGCTACTATTCAAGCCCAGGTCCAGGACTTTGAGTTGGCCTACCCCAACATCAACCCCATTTTATGCATTGTTGAAGCATATGAAGAAGCCAGTCCTGCAGATTAAAAGTCACAGGATCTTCAGAGCAACAGCAGGATCCCAGTGAGGATCCAGTACTTACAGATTATCTGAAGTCCTCTGGTCTTGAACCGGACCAATGTCTCTCTGCAATGAACATTTTCAAGTGAAGCTGTTTGGACACAGTGTGTGCTGCATGACCCATCATGTTTTTCCACAGAAAAATTTGTTTTGTTTTGTTATGTTACATTTTTGTTTGGTTTGTTTTCTTTAGGGATGATGGGAGATTGGAAGGGTAGAGAGGAGATATGGAGGGATGAGAAGTTGAGGAGGATTGGAATTCATGATATGAAATTCACAAAGAATCACTAAAATAAAATTCAAAAAATAGCTATTAAAAAGGATATATCTGGTAATTTAATGACCAATGGTAGCAGCATATTAAGTAGAAACAGAGATATAATGTCATTTAAATACTTTTCTTCTCAAAATAATAAATATTTCTACAGCTCTAAAGACAGATCTTATTAAATCAAGTCCTGATCTATATATATATATATTAATAACTATCGAAGAATTTATTGACATTCTGGATCATAGGTTACTTTGTGTTGCTTATAATGTTTGAGAATTGGTTCTGACTGATCAACAGTGAAACATGATGAAGATTCCAATCTTTTTGTTGTGTATATACTGAGTTTTGACAATGATAGTTTATATAGAGATTTATACTTTTTAATGCCCTTATAAGTGACACTAATACTGGGAAAGGAAAGAAGATAAGTAAGAAACACTTCAATTGACATATTTTTATCCAATGAAAAAGAAAAGATTTTTTGTTTTGTTTTGTTTTGTTTTGTTTTGTTTTGTTTTGTTTTTGCCTGCATTTGAATGAAGCAAAACTAAGTTATCCTGTCACGGGTAATTCTATGCTCACTGTAAGTCTTTTCTCTCCTTACTCTCTCTTCTACCTCTCTCTTTCTCTACATCCATTTCCTACCACAACACATGTTTTTATCCCTTTAGCCCCCTAGAAAAAATGTTCTCACACAGTGAGTACTAAGCCACATTTAAAAAACAATAGAAATGCATTCTGTGATATCTTCATTTTTATTGTAAACTTTCAAGCAGTTGATCAATGTCAGATGGCATCAGACACACTGTTTAATCAGTTAATCACATAGAAAAAACTGGTCTTGTCAGTATTCTAAGAAACCATGAAGGAAGGAACTAGTCATTTTCTAGAGATTGTACTTTGTTTTACTAGGTATCCTTACTCCCCTCTGACACCCATATAAAATTCATCACACCTCTACTGACCTTGTATTTCTAGTTATTTAATTGTTATCCAGCTATATTCTTAGCAATGGTAATTTTGGATAGAATTTAATTAGTGTAATAGACATAAGAAGCAACCCTAGGAAGATTGATTTTGTAGTCACTATGTTGAATAGTAGTAGATACATTTAACTTTTGGTCAAGTCAATTATATTACTTAAGTAGTAAGGCAAATGATTAACTGCTGTCAAGTATATATGAGTTCATGAAAGTCCAGACCATGTGAACCTGCTTAATGTCAAGTATGTGGAGGTCCCCAGTGTAGTACTCTCATAGTCTAAATGGGAGAGTAAAGAAAGTGAGAGAAGAGAAGGACAGGGTGCAATGCCATAGAAGATTTTTTTATCTCCTATTAATTTTGTGACAGCAAAGCTGATTTCTAGTTAGAGTTGTTCCTGAAATGAGGTTTTGCTTTCTGGATCTCTTTAGTGAATCTGAGTAAAGGTAGCTTATTCTGCTGTCTGTGTATGTCTTGATGTGCCAAAGCTTTTCTTAACTTTTAATTTTCTGAGTGGCAAGCTAGGAAAGACTGTGGAGCAGTTCAGGCTGTGTCTTTTTGCCTAATTAGTAGTTTCACAAAACTTAAACCCTCCTTAGAGGAGGAGGAGTTTACTACCATATTGCAGTGTCAGGTCAGTCACTAAAGAGAACTCTGGTTCAAACAACAATGTGATTGTTAGCCAGTGAGATAAGAGTCAAAGTTACTCTTCATTTTGTATAGCTAGCAAACTAAAGCATACAGTCAGGTGGAATTTTAAAAGAAATGCTTAAAAAGGGAATTGGTTTCCCCCACTAATTTACTTACTAATCTTTAGGGGCAATTACAATAGTAATCTATTATTTACTGTTTTTCTTCAGTAATAAAATTCCTTGCAAATAAAATGAGAAAGATAATCAGAAATTGAATTTTATTATAACTGCTCACAATTGCAATGGGGATTTCACTGATACATTGACTAATGATCTGTCAGTGTTTAGCCTCAGGAATGAATGAATTTTCAGGCGCTTGAAAATCACGCTAATATAAAGTAGATTGCGCCTGTAATTCTAGCACTTGGAAGGCTGAGTCAGAATTGCTGCCAGGTAAGGCCAGCCTAGGTGACATAGAGAGTCCCAGACCAGCCTGAGTCACACTGTGAGATAATGTTTTACAAACAAAGAAAAAATGATAAAACAAAGTAACTAACCAAATCAACAGAACCATGGCTCAAGATGACAAGTAAAGTGCTTTCTGAAAAGAGATAATATTATCTTATATTTTTGTTTAGTTATTTTACTTTATTGTTGTTCTTGTTAAAATGCTTTATTCAGAGGCTTGCAAAAAGGTTGTAAAAGTCTATGCTGTCTGGTGTCCTCAGCAGGGGAGACCTTAGAGATAGCCCTGTCACTTAAGAGCTTTATTTAGTAATTTTAAACCAAATGATTTTTGTATATGTTTTTCCAGCGATGACTCTGCTAGGATTATTGAGGAGAGTACTGGGTGTCTTTCTTCATTTTTCAAGAAAGTCTAGAAAAAGATTTGATTCTTCAGGTAACTTTTATTTTCTATGCACTGACTTGTTACTTTTCATGAAAATATTCTGTGTTTGAGTGTTTGTTCCATGTGCTTTGAAAGTTTTTATTTAGTCAGTAAGCTTTGAGAGTTTGTGAGGAAATAAATCTGTGTTTCCTTGCAAGATAGAATTGAGTTTTTATTTTCTTTTAAAAGAACATGGAGAGATGTACAAAGTAAATTATAATGAGTTCTCTAGTTAAAATATTTCTCATGAAGACCACAGGCATGATCATTTTCTTTTGCAAGTATCCACGAATATTCACCATAATGTAGAGCCCAGGCATACTTAATGTAAGACTTTAGAGCATGTTAATCTAATCAGATTTGTTTAATTACTTTGTCTTAACTAAAATGCTAGAACAAGTATGATAGGAACTAAAAAGGGGGGCCCTGGGAAAGAAGGGAAAGGGAAAACCCACACGCCGCCAGAGTTTTATCTATTCTCTGGTCTGTCAGGCATGGGAGGTCTGCTATCTACCTTCCACTCATCCCCGGGTAGGCATCACTCATCCATGCTTCTGGGGGTATCAAGGGGCAGCCCTACCTGGGATTCACAGAGCTACTTTGCTAAAGCCACCGGGGTTATGGGAGAGAGGGATGAGGGAAGACGTTCCCAACATTGAAGAGAGTGAGTGTTGATGAGCAGAGACTCTTTATGGTTTTAGAGCTTTATTGTAGAAAGGCAGGGGAAGGAGAAAAGTTAGGAGAGAAAGAGAGAGACAGAGAGAGGGGGGGAAGGCTGGAGAGAAAGAGAGTAAGAGGGAGGAGAGAGGAGAGAAGAAGACAAAAAGAGAGGAGAGAGGAGAGAAGACAAAGAGATAGAGAGAGAGAGGAGAGAGGGGGTGAAAGTGAGGGGTAAGAGGGAGACAAGTAAGAGAACAAGCAGGGCCTGAGCAGCCCTTTTTAAAGTATGCTGTCTTATCTTATTGTTGCTAGGTAACTGGGGAGGAGTTTAGCCTGAAGGTCAGAAGCTTGGTCCATTGCCTAGGACTTCTAGCCATGCTTCTCTTGTGGGGGCTGTGGGGAGGGGATAGTAACTTAGTCAGGAGCCAGGAGCATGAGGGAATGCCTAACCTGACATGAAGGTAAATTATCACCATTTCCAGGGTTCAGACAGCTCAACTGGAGACGAGCCTGCAATTCATAGCCCAGTTCTCCACAAAGTAAGTCGTTCACACAAACAAAATAAAACAAAAACCAATTGTTTGAGAAGAAGGGTTTACAATCAAAAAAGAACTCACATAACATGTACTCACTGATAAGTGGATATTAGCCCAGAAACCTAGACTACCAAAGATACAATTTACTAAACACATGAAACTCAAGAAGAATGAAGATCAAAATGTGGACACTTCGCCCCTTCCTAGAATTAAGAACAAAGCACACATTGAAGGAGTTACAGAGATCATGTGTGGAGCTGAATCAAAAGGATGGACCAACCAGTGACTGTGGCAACCGGGGATTCATCCCATAATCAGCCACCAAACATAGACACTATTGCATATGCCAGCAAAATAGTGCTGAAAGGGCCCTGATATAGCTGTCTCGTGGGAGGCTATACCAGAGCCTGGCAAACACACTCACAGTCAGCTATTAGATGAAACACAGGACACCCAAGGAAGGAGCTAGAGAAAGTACCCAGGGAGCTGAAGGGGTCTTCTACCCTATAGGTGGAAGAATAACATGAACTAACTAGTACCCCCAGAGCTCAGGTCTCTAGCCGCATATATAGAAGAAGATGGCCTAGTTGGCCATCATTGAGAAGAGAGGTCCCTTGGTCATGCAGACTTTATATGCCCCAGTACAGGGGAAAGCCAGGGCCAAGATATGGGAGTGGGTGGGTAGGGGAGCAGGTCGAGGATGGGGGAGGGTATAGGGAACTTTCTGGATAACATTTGAAATGTAAATGAAGAAAATATCTAATAAAAATTGAAAAAAAAAGAAGAAGGGTTTAATTCATCAGGATTCTCTCTTTTCTAGTGAATAGTGCTGAGTGTAGATATCATGGCTACACAAGTTGCCAAGAGTAAGAAACAGATGAGTGCTCAGCCTCAAAGAAGGATTTATTGTTGTTGTTGTTGTTGTTGTTGTTGTTGTTGTTGTTGTTGTTGTTTTGTTGCTTTTTTGCCACCTTTTATGCTCAATGAACATTTTGGAAGAGGGGGGGAAAATCCAATACTAGAAAATAGAAAAAGGGCTGTGAAATATTATCTGCAGAATAAGACAGATGTTGCAATTATGAAGTCACAACTGAAAATGCCTGTTCTAGGTTTGCACAAGAATAAGCTCATCATCAGTAAGGCTGGGGTAAGGATAGAGTCTCAGAAGTCCATCCTTTGCACTCCTGTGCTGCTTGCTACAACAGACTTAAGGGGAATTATTGATTTAGTTTTATAGTCACTGATAATCATATCAGGCTCCAAGAGATAGTTTTAGTTGAATAGTCACACAAAGTACCCTAGCTAAATTAAATAGGACACAAAGCAAAGTCAAAGATCATGAGTCTGGGAATAAGAATGATTGGAAAGGGAGTTGATAATATGAAGGAGGACAAAAAAGAGAATATATGGGAAAGAATAATAAAAGTACATAACATTCATATACAAATTGTCAAACAACAATATTAATCAATAAAATATGAAAAAAGAAGGGAGGCATGATAGCTTAGTTAATAAAATGCTTGCCTTGTAAGCATAAAGACCTGAGTTTAATCACCAGAATGTATATGCAAGATGTAGGCTTGGTGGGTTGCACATATAATTCTGGGCCTGAAAAGGAAAAGATAGGCAGGTAATTGATCTCACTGCTCAGCAAATCATGCTTATTCAGTGTACCCAAGGAGAATGAAAGGCATTGTCAATGACAAATGTCTATTGATAAAGGAGTGTCAAAGAACAGGTGGTTAGATCCTGAGGAGTTACACCTCAGGTTGATCACTAGATTCCACCTGAATGCAAACACACACTTACACATTGACATGTACTCCTGCATGTACACAAAGAAAATTTACGAAAGAAATTTTTCTATTTATAAGAAGTTAGTATTGTTAATTACTACTTTTTCTGTAATTTTATTCCAAATTAGCAGCACACATAGCATCTCATCTGATGATGAAAACAAAGGCAACAGACTTTAGGGTTGGTTTGACATGTCAAGAATAATGTTGAACTTAGATCATTACACGGTCTGGGAACTTATGCTTCTTTTTATTAAATCTTACTTATAGGCAATTTTCATACTATTATGGAAACCACTTAATTAAACACACACACATATAAATATATATTACATCATACAATTATGCTGTCATATATGTACATATGCATATGTGTGTGTGTGTGTGTGTGTGTGTGTGTGTGTGTGTGTGTGGTGTCTGAATGTTCGTGTTTCCATCTGTCAAAAATCACTTAATTTTGTATCTTGCCCCTGATGAACAGTGAACTATGATGTTAAAGGTGCACTGATTGCTCATGACCTATGTAAATGTCTATCAGTAGTTAGTATAGTTGTGTTAATAAACTTATAGTCAAAGTAGAAAGACAGCTTCTTGGTCTTGTTTGTTTCTTTAAACACTTTTGGTTTTCAGTGTGTATGACTATTTTGTCTGCATTGATGCTTGTGTCCATTGTGTGTGTTTGGTGCTCAAGGAGGTCAGAATACGATATTGGATCTCCTAGAACTAGAATTAGAGATGGTTGTGAACCATCATGTAGGTGCTGAGAATCATACCCCAATCCTCTACAAAAGTAGCAAGTGCTATTACCTGCTCAGCTATTGCTCTAGACCCCTTCTTTCCTCGTAAACCATTTTATGTGCATATTTAATGTGTACATTTCATTATGTCGTCAAGAGGGAACTTTGAGTTCAGCCTACAAAAGGCCCTTGAAATTGTATATCTTAGCAATTCCTAAGAGGAAATAAAACATTGAGTGGATAACCATCACCTTTGTCGGTTCTTTGCCAGATCTGTTCAGTTCTTTTTCCCGGTGGGAAATAAATAGTGCAGATACTCATTCTTTAGCTTAATCATTTAGATTAATATTTAGCATTCTTTACTGTTCCACATTCATATTCTGAGGGAATTCCTGTGCCACTCTGACATGTACATAAAGCATCTCTGACCCCAGTGGTCATTTTTCAAGGGGTATGCATTCATTCCATTTCTTGCAGTCTAGAAGCAGAAAATGTACAAACCCCTTATATAAAGATCTTAGTTAGAAAGAATTCTATCTCCATGGAATTTTATAAGTCTTCCAATTTTTAAGTGAGAAATCTACAACACTCAAGTAATATTTCCAAAAAGCCCTTTCTCATTTTGGAGAGATTTTTTGTTCTCTGCGCTTTAAAATACTTCCAGGAAGCTTAGTGTTCCAAATCCCTATACTTATATAACTTACAGGTAAAGTTTAAAATACAATACATTTCCTATTACTTAAAAGGTTTACTCAAACCATCATAAACACAAAAAGAAAGAGGGGGCATATGCAGTCTCCTTGGTGGTCAAGAGAATATAAATAGTGTGTAAGAGATGACACAAATTTTGGCTTAGGGCCTATTCTAACAAATCTTATAAACACTAAAGTTAAGCAGCTGATCTGAATAATATGTAGACTTGAAAAGAGTCAAATGCACAATGAATATTCAATAATATTTAAAAGAAGGCAAATTCAATGGAAAATGAAAATGTGGAACTAGAGAGATGTCTTAGTGGGTTTCGTGGTTGTCATGCAAGCTGACAGCGTGAGTTTGAGTCCCCAGGATCCATATAAAATGGGATGCACTAGCTCAGTCCTCCTCTGACAAGATTGGAAGCAAGGATAGAAAGGCTGGTCCATGGAGCAACCAACCTGAGTACGCTGTATCAAAGAGGAAAAAAAGGAGATCTTAAGGAAGAAGGAGAGGTATATATCAACATCTTCATTCCTCTGATCTCTACAAATGTATTGCATCAACTGTGCACCTGTATTCACATACATCACACACACACACACACACACACACACACACACACACACACACACACCCCACATTTGTATTCAAGGATTTTTACAAATGCAAGCATGTCATTTTAACTTTCTTTTTTGACCACCTCATAAACATTGCTTCAACTTTGTCATGAATGTCTTTTCCAATTTAGAGTTCTTTTGTTAGCTGTGTTATTTAAGTTGTAAATCAAATATGTATTTGTGTCTTCCAGCTTGTGTTCATTGCTGAAGGCACAACCCAACTGTTTCATTGCTTCTCTAGAACACTGTTAAACTCTAGCTTTCACTCATAATGATGTCTGTTTTCAGGATAGGAAAAATTCAATTATTAATTCATCGGGTGTTATAATATTATAGATAAAAATTGTATGATACTGAGCCTATCATTGAATAGCTGAAACTCCTAGCTGTGGGGGATATGGATCCTGAAGTGATGATTTCCTGTAACCAGGCAGGACTCACAGTGGCAAAATAAGGACAGAACCCCACCCATAAAACTTTCAACTTAATATGTGTCCTCTCTACAAGATGTGCAGGTACAAAAATAGAACAGAGATGGAGGGAATGGCCAACCAATGACTGTCTCAAATTGAGACCCATCTTGGGAAAGAACCAATCCCTGACACTGTTAGTTAATTATACTCTGTTATGCTTGCAGGCAGGGTCCTAGCATAACTATCATCTGAGAAGCTGTACCCAACAGCTGACCAGAACAGATGCACAGCTTGCGGAGTCTTGCAGAAGAATCAGGGGAAGATTTGAAGGACCTGCAGAGGATAGGGAATACACAGGAAAATTCAAATAACCTGGACCCTTGGGAGTGCCTGAGAAACTGGACTACTAACCGAAGAGAGAGAGCACAGACTAGACCTAGGCCCAGGCATATATGTAGTAGATGTGCAGCTTGGCTTTCATGAGGGTCCCACAACTACTAGAATAGGGGCTGTCCTTGAATTTGTTGCCTGTCTGTGTATCCTGTTTCCCTAACTTGGAACCTTTGTCTGGCCTCAGTGCAGGGTAAAAACTCTAGTGTGTTCACACAACCACTGTGAATGTCTCATAGATACTAATACGTTATAAGTTTGTGTCTCATGTTGGTGCTATTGAAGAAATGTTGAGTCCTAAATTCAAGCCCAGGGGGGGCTTTTAGTTCATCAGTACCTGGGTATATGGGGACCCCAGGTTTCTTCTACCTTTCCTATGCTAGATCTGAGGTGATTTTGTTCTGCCATGGTTTTCTAACATAACATGCAACCTTACCACAGACCAATACTATGAATCTAAGAAATTATGAACCACAACTTCAATATGGTGAGCCCCAAATCCCCCATTGCTTTTATAAATTAATTATCTTAATTGTTTTGTTATAATGATTAATACAAGTATTAATAGGTAGTGAAGCTGAATTGTTGTTCAGGTGATTTTCATTACTAAATGACTTAATACAAAGGGACCTTAAAGTACTGAATACACATAAAACCTTTGAAGTAGGAATAAGCCCCAGAGGGGATATGACTACAAAAATCTAATTTGAACAAAATATAAAATATTAAATTCAGTTGATAGTTTAATATGATTATTACATATTTCAATATTTATAATCTAAACATATTAGATTTTAAAATATATTGATTTTTATCTTTATTAGTCTATCTCTTGGATTCTCATGGGTCACAGCATTTAAATTCTTTATAGTTGTTCATTCAATGCTTTATTTTATTATTACTTTTTAACATTTTAATCATTTTGTGAGCTTTTGTTGTTGCTTTTTTTTTTTTAGTTATATATTTTCTTTATTTACATTTCAAATGTTATTCTCTTTCCTGGTTTCCCATCTGAAAATCCCCTAGCACCTCCACCCTCCCCCTGCTTAAAAACACGCCCCCTCCCACTTCCTGGCCCTGGCATTCACCTACACTGGGGCATCATGCCTTCACAGGAACAAGGGCCTCTCTTCTCATTGATGATCTACTAGGTCATCCTCTACTACATATGTAGCTGGAGTTATGAGTCCCACCATGTGTACTCTTTGGTAGGTGGTTTAGTTCCTGGGAGCTCTGGGGTGGGGGGTACTGGTTAGTTCTTTGTTACTTTAATTTGAATTCAAATAGAGATTTTGATAATCTTTTAGCAGACTTGGTTTACTGTTGTAATTGCTTTATTGAATATTTAGACAATTAAAAAAGATTATATTGTTGAGCCATTTACATGTCTTGAATCTTATTGTTTTTGTCAGCAACATTGTCTTCTCTTTTCAATCTTTTCTACAATCCAATTCATTAATTTTAGAAATTCTATATGAAAGAAAAATCTATTTTTAATAAATTTTTCAAAATGTCCTTTTGCTTTTACTCACTGGGAATGCAAGCAGAGCAATGAAAAAAAAAAAAAGTAGATCGAATTTTTCAGTGGTACATCTCTTGTAACCTAATTTAAACTCACAAAGTATTTGCCCCTTTTCATTACAAAAATTTTATACTTTTGCATTTTATATTTAAGTGAAAAATCATCTTCAACTTACCTTTTCTTTAAACTGTGAACTAGATGAATTTTATATATTTGTTGCTTTAGAAGGAAATAAAATGCCATCATTACTTATTGGAAATCCTTTCACATCTTTACTAAATGGCCTGTGTCTTTATCAGAATTTGTCTAACATCTACATGTGTATCTAATTCAGACTCTCTCTTTTATACCAGTAATCTATCTATTGTTATACCCATATCTCTTTGTCCTAATTTCTGTACTGCTTTTAGTACATCCTGATACAAAAATGGGGTTACTGTCTTTCAAGCAGAACATTTATAAAGATCTTTTCCACTAGCATACACATTTTAGTGCTGTAAAATTTCTCTCTAATGATAGCTTTATCTTCCAAAATTTTGACCTCTTAAGTTTTCTTTATTCAAAATACTTTCAGATTTCTGAATTTCTCATTATAACATGAATTATTTACATGTGTGTTATTTTATCATGAAATATTTGGGGATTTCTCTATTTTTGTATTGTTGATATCTAGTTTAAAGATATAATTTGCATATTCTTTAAATCATTTCAAACATTTAAATGTTGATTTCCCCCCTCAAAATTATAGTTAATGTTTTATATATACTCGAAGAAGATATGTATTCCACTGTTATTGAGGAGAATAGTTTGTGATTCTCAACTGGGTCAAGTTGACTGGTAGGCCTTCTGGTGCCCTTTTAAATTTATTTTACTGAAATTAGAACATGTGCCTATTTCTTTATCTAGTTTTATTATATGATGATTAGTTTTTGTCAATGATACAAACTAGGCTCATCTTGGAAGAGGCAACCTCAATTGATAAAAATAAGTCTATCACATTGGCCTGTAAACAGCATTTTCTTGCTCAGTGATTGACAGAGGAGGGCCTGTCCCACTGTGGACAGTGACAAGCCTAGTCAGGTTGTACTGGGTTATATATTTTAAAAAGGTAAGCCAAGAAAGCCTCAGGATTAAGCCAATAAGTAATAATACTTCATTTTTCTGTCTTTCAGTTCCTGCCTCAAAATTATGGCTTTTAGTTCTTGCTTTGTTTTTTTTTTAGTGGTGGATTATTACCTGTACCCAAAGTGCATCTCTTCCTTCCCAAGTTGTTTTTCTTCAAGGTGTTTTTATCACAGCAACAAAAAGCAAAGTAAATTTTATTAGATTGCTGCATTTAGGAGGTTTTTTTTTTTTTTGTATGCATGTAATTATAACACTCATCTCCCTTTTCATAGTAAATTGATTTGTAGTTATTAGGTAATAACATCTTTTCTCTCACATAATGTCTTTATTTTGGATCCATATTTTGTGCTGTCAATAGTACTACATTAGATATTATTGTGAGTTTGTGCTTACTTACTTTTTTGCCACATTATAATATTGTTTGTAAAATACACATATTGTCATAATATTTTTGCATGCAATATAAACTTGATTTTATCCCATCTGACAGTTTCTGTTTTAAAAATATATTTACAACTTTTTCATTAATTATAATTATTACTTTATGTAAAAAATAAAATTTTGTTGAAAAATTCTGATAGAATTTTAAGATGTAAAGGGATCTTAAAAACAAGTTCATGCACAGTATATTTGTTTTAGTGTTTTCAGTCATAATCAATAAGAGAATGCTTTAGAATTAATGTCTCCATTGTTCTTGGTTCCAGACCTTATAGTCAATATTCCCTGTATATTTCTCTCTGGGTTAATGCCTTCATTTCTGTTTTCTAACTTATTTTGTTTCATTTTAAAAGATATATGAGAATCAACAGCTCCCTTCACAGTAAAAATAATATTTAAAAACAGAAAACACATATGTAATATTTTGACATTAGAAAATATTCAATTCTGATTTTACAAGTTGACATTGCCATGCAGTACCATCTCTTTTGGCATCAGAATTTCACAGGGAGAACTCAGTGTTATTCGGAATGTGAGGAGAGCATAGAAAGTATAAGTTTACTGAAGGGCATAAGGTACTATAAAGTGAATATTTATGTCTGTCATCTCTTTTCAATTCTATCACTTTGACTATTTTTTACATAATTATAAAGCATTCTACAAAAATTCTTAACCATACTTCATATATAAAATACTAAATAAGACATTAAATAACTAATCATTTACATTTTATTTCACCACGCTTTTTTGGTGACTAAGAATGTTAAAAGACAGAATACTTTCTGAACATGATGAATATTGGTGGGTGAGCAGATAGTAGTAATATTTAGGTATAAGGATATTTGCTTTGTGCATGTTTTTAAGGTATTGTGCCATTGTTTCCATGCTTGTGCTCTTCCTAAAAATTATTTTAAAATTCAAGCCCTAATGAGTTACTAAAAGGTAGATAGTGGGCCCTATAGGAATTTCAACCCAGGTAATTGCAAGGTTATTAGTTGCTCTCCAAACACTGAAAGTTAGGCCATATTGCTGAAGGCAATACTTAGCTCAATGAACCAAGCTGAATTGAGTTGATACCTACAAAGAGCTCCCCTCTACTGACTAGTGTCTATTGTATTCAAAAGTACTCTATATACTATCAAAGGAGTATGGTCACCATCAACCTAGTTGCACATCCTTTAATCTACAATGGTGACTTACCTGAAAGATGTGCTAGTGCAATAGTGGTCCAAAACCTGTGGGAGTAACCAACTAGAATTCCAAGAACTGATGTCTAAATGGTCCAGTAGTCCAGGGAAAGCAAACAAATAAACAAACAAACAAACAAAATTTTAAAATGCTATTATTCTGCTAAAGAATCGTAGAAAAAGAAGGCCCATAATTACATCCTGATAGGTTTGTGTCTTGCACAGCTATCATGAGACAAGCTTCCTCCTGTGGTAGATGGGAAAATTACTGAGATACATGACTAGACACTGCAGAGTCAGAGATGCTGGAGCTCTCAGTCCAATATATCATTTCTCCATCACTTCATCAAATTCCTCCTCTCAGGGTTCAGGTAATCTTATGGAAGAGGGTGCAGAAAGATTTTGAGAGCTAGTAGAGATAGAGGACACACAAGCACACACACACACACATGCAAGCACACACTTCTAAACACAGCAGGACTGAGACATATATGAACCTACAGAGACTGTAGGTGCATGCACAGGGCCTACTCAAGTCTGCACCAGATGTTGTGCTGAGGGAAGTGGACATTAGCCCTCATTTCTACTCTAGAACCTATCTCCAGCTGAGAACCACCCACAAAGGAAGTTTTTGTTGCTTAATAACCTCATCACCTGTGTTAATTTGCATTTTATTTTTTATTGTAGGCCATAATTTTAATTTCTCCTTTGAAATCCCCATCTCATAATTTCTGGATGCACAATGAATTCTTGGGATATCAATCCACTCTTTCCCCAGATCATCCCTATTGTCTCTGGGGCAAAGGATCATAAACTCCAGTGGTTATTTTATAATTTTGATTTTTGGGGGGAGGGGGGACAGCATAAGAGGTTTATCTGTGGCCGAGTCTAGAGCAGCACTTCCTACAGTATCATGTAAGACATCAGCAATATTTACATGTGATTATTCTGCCTGTTTGTTATTTCTTGAATCACAAGAGGGAAACAGCTTGTACTTTTTGCTGCAGGGCCTCATGTTTCCAGGCCCCCATTTTGTTTCTTGATGGGAACACATTGCCTTAGATATCTCTCTTGGACCTCTCTTTGTTCAATAGTATTCCTTGCCACAACACTTGCAAACTCGGGGAAGCCTAGAAGTTCTTTCTGGTTTATATTTCAAGAAATCATTCCCAATAGAAATGGCTTGTTTACTTCTTTGGAAGAAAGCACCATATTTCTCATAGTTAAAAAAACTGGTCATTTTGAGGTCTTAGACCCTTAGTCATTGCTTGTCCCATAATAGTAGCATGATACTCATGTGAACCAATATCAGTTGTGTCCCTTACCCATTTGTCCTGCAGCACTGCCCACACCTATAACAGTCCAATAATTCTTTTACATTCAGTATTTATATTAAAAGCAAGGGTCTCTATCAACACCTACCTTGAGTCAGGGTCTGAAAGGCTTTGTTCACAGCTGAAATCAGTCTTTGCCAAAAGACAGTGAAGGCTTCTTCAGAGCCTTGTATAATCTTAGTAAATAAGGTGGAGATTTTATTACTCCCTTTTTCTTGTGCAACTCACTTCCCAAGTATTTCTATTTCTATCCACAATGTTTTCAGTTGCACAGCCTACTCTTCAAACCTTTCAGAAACAAGAAAGTAAAATGACCTTTGTTTTTTTTTTTAATTTGAAAAATTTTTGTTTATTTTTCCTCAGTTCCCTCCATTCCCACTTGCAACTTTTCCAAATGCTCATCCATTCTTCTAACTTTTTTTGAAACAGAATATAGAGAGGAGGAGTAGGAAGAGGAGAAGGAGGCAGAGTATCAGAGGAGGGGAAGAAGAAGGGGAAGGGGAAGGGAAGAAGAAGAAGAGGAAGAGGAAGAAGAGGAAGAGGAGGAGGAAGAAGAAGAAGAAGAAGAAGAAGAGAAGAAGAGGAGGAGGAGGAGGAGGAGGAGGAGGAGGAGGAGGAGGAGGAGGAAGAAGAAAGCAGAACCAGCAGACAGAAAATCCCTTCTGGGAAGAAAGCCACTATAAACATTTTTGCTGACAACCTGAAACAGAATAGCCATCTCTTTACATCCATTAGAAATCATATTTTCCATCCCGTTATGATCAACGTCTGAGTGTCAACTGTAGCTGGGCTTTTTGGCTACTTTATGCATTTTTATTTTTACTATCCTTCTCTTCCCTTATCCTTTCTAAGTCCCCAATACTAGATAGGAAAGAAAGGATAAAGAGGAAAGGGAGCATCAATATCATTAGACTACTTCCTTCTGGTTAGGGGCATCTAGTACCTTGGGGCAATTTTCATAGTCATTGACGTCAGGTTATCTTTAACCAGCAAACAGCAAATAGCAAGAGAATCAGCAAGAGTAGCAGCAGCAGTAGCCTCACCCCTCTTGGAGGTCTTCAAGAGTCTCCAGAATTCTAAACTTTACACACACTCCCCTATCTGCACCTGGCAAAATCATGCCTCTGCCAGAAGAAAAGAAAATCATAGCCAGCTTCTGTGAACAATTTAAAGCACCCCATGTCCCACAACTGGGTTTAAAATAAAAACATTTCCATAATATTTCTATGATTTTAAAGAAATTAAAATTAACATTATAGTCCTTTGTGTGTGTGTGTGTGTGTGTATATATATATATCTTGTTTTTAGTTTTGTACTTTTCTGGGATTTCTATTGGTGTCTCTGCATCAATCTATGTTTTTTAATTTGGTTCTGTTTCTTCAGTTTTCAAGATGAAGATCTTGCTGGTTCTTTGGATTTTATTTATTATTAATAATTATTAATATATGCTTCTTTATATTGTAACAAGAATTATTAATTATTATTATATGCTTCATTGTATTGTAACAAGAGACAAAATAAGGGGTATGGATTGGATTATTGGAGAAGTGGTAGGTGGGAAGGAACTGAAGGAGGGAAAACCATAATCATAATATGTTTTGTTGTTGTTGTTGTTGTCAAGACAGGGTTTCTCTGTATAGCCCTGGTTGTCCTGGAACTCATTTTGTAGACCAGGCTGGCCTTGAACTCAGAAATCTGCCTGCCTCTGCCTCCCGAGTGCTGGATTAAAGGTGTGTGCCACCACGCCTGGCCCCAATATGTTATATATTTTTTAAAAATTAATAAATATGCACGAAAAGTGGTTTTGTATATTGCTGGCTATAAAAGAAACCTGTAAGTCAAAGTAAGAGCAGGAAAGTGAACAGCAGTTGATGAGATGTTATTGTTAGGAGAGGATCACAAGCCACTGGGAGGAGTGAAGAGAAGGGAAACTGTGGTTGAGTCAGTATATAACCAAAGATACCACCACTACCACTACAAACAAAAACCACCAACTAGGAATAGTGAAATATAGTGTTACTAGCCAGAGATTGTCCCACATTATTACCCAGAGTTAATTGCAATCTGTTTCATCTAAAATTGATTATACATATACATATGTATATACATATACATATACATATACATATACATATACACATGCATATGCATATGCATGTACAAATACATAGTGATATATGCTATATTTACACAAAACATACACCTAAATGTGTTTCTAGTCACCTTTCTTGAGTTCTCAAATTTGTTAATGTTATTTTTTGGACCTACAATTATAATATCTTTCAGAAAGGTAACCAAGACAGTTAATCAGAATTTCCTTGATTCTTGTATTCGTGCTCAAATCCCACTTGCTATTTGCTTATTTATTTTAAGTTTTTATTTATTCATTCACTAAAATAAGTCTTCCTGCATATTTCTGTGCAAATCCAAGTTAGATACTGAGATACAGAAAAGAAGGTAGAGGCTTGATGCCAAAGCATTTTATACTGTATTGGGAGAGATCCAGATGTTAACAAATAGCCTTGGCAGCAGGGGAGAATAAAATCAATACCACATAAAAGTATATGTGAGGGACTTTGGGAGTATTAAGGGAGTGATTAATTTTGCTTGGAATGATAGAAGGAGAAGAAAGCACTTAAGCTGAAGTCTCTGAATGTAAAGCATTTCAAAGATTGGGAAACAGGGTAAGAAGAGCCATTTAAATTTTATTGCTTCATTATAGTTCATCAGTTTGTTCAATTTCTTTCCCATCTTTTAAAAGTATTATCAATGCTATAATTCTTGAGGACTTAATATTTACAAATAAAAATTAAAATATTATGAAATGACTTTTTAACTACCTTTTAACTGTCTTGTTGGGGCTTAATCATATACTTTAAACTGAATGGAAAAAGATACACATATGTCTGTGCACACAAAATTCATAAACCTGTGCTTAGTTTTTCACAGGCTCTGTGTTAGTTTTGTTGTTGTTGAAATTGTCTTTTTGTTTTGTTTTGTTTTGTTTTGTTTTTTGAGACAGGGTTTCTCTGTATAGCCCTGGCTGTCCTGGAACTCACTTTGTAGACCAGGCTGGCCTCGAACTCAGAAATCCACCTGCCTCTGCCTCCCGAGTGCTGGGATTAAAGGCGTGCACCACCACGTCCGGCTAAAATTGTCTTTGATTTTGTTTTCAACTTGATAATTACTAGAATTATATAAAAGAAAACCTCAATTGAGAAAATACCCAAATCAGATTAGCATATAGGCAAATAGGTGAGACTTTTTTTTGTTGATGATTATTGTGAGATCTTCTGCCACACACACCCCTCCTGTGAGCAGTACCCTCTCTTAGTAGGTGATTCTAGGATGTATACAGAAGCAAATTTTTCAAGACTGGAGGAATCAGCATAAAAGCAGAATATCTCTCTGGCCTCTACTTCAATTTCTGCATTCAGGTTCCTTCACTGAGTTCCTACCCGGACTTTCCTTCATGGTGCACTGTGAATGGGACACAATCAAAATGTACCTTTTCTTCCCCAAGTAGCTTTTGTTCATGGCATTTATCACAGCAACAGAAAAACAATCAAGTAAACAAAGAAACAATTAACCTAGGCTCCTATAACAAAAATATACCACACACTCGATGACTAGAAAAACAAATTTGTTTTGTGAAAGTTTTGGAGGCTGGAATGGCTCTAAGTTTAGGATCATAAGAAGGCTTGGTTTGTTGACTTCTTCTATTGGAGATGACAGTATAACAAATCATAACCCTTACTCCTTTTGTAGGACCACATGTTCTATTAGGTCAGGGGTCCACTCTTAGAACATCCTTTAAATTTAACTATGTTCTGAAGGCATGGTTTCAAATGTAATCATAATGAATGAAAGTTTTCACATAAGATTTTTGTAAGAATACAATCCCAAAGGTGGCCTTCATCCACAGACTAAACTGAATGAGTAAATACATAAAATATGTAGCATGTAATTACTTTGTTGCAAGCATCACTTTTGGTTTTTAGAGATAACAGTGGGGCACTCTAAGTTATATTAGGTTAATATTTTGTTGCGGGTAGAACTAGGTTTAAAATATGATAAGTAAATGGACAGAAATGTTTCTGGCTGAAACCAAGTTCTATAAAGTAAATAAATACAGTGATTAGTTGGAAAAGGAAATGAATACACTTTAAAATAACTCAAAACTTCATAGTATGTCTCAGGAGGTAATATTTGCACTCAGATAAAATGAATGAAAGCTCCAGCCATGTGAAGATAAGCAGAAATAATTTTCTAAGCAGTAGCAGCAGTATGGGCATAAACCTTGAGGAAGGAAAGAGCTTCAAATTCTAGGAAATGAAGAGTACCTACCCATTCTGGCTGAAAAAAAAATCATCTAAATAGGTCAGGGTCAGATTCTACAAATTCCAAGAAGCAATGGTAGGCAATTATATATTTACTTACAAGTGATAGGAAATCATAGAAGTGTTTTATTGTGGTTAATAATGTGCTATATCTGTTTTAAAAATGTTTTTGTTTGCTGTGTATAGGGATTGTATTGAGGACTATAGAGATAGAAATAAAGTTATTACATCACTTTAACGTAAATTAGAAAAGTATACCTTTTCTTAAAGCTATTTAAATCCATCTCTCAGAAAATTGTACTGTAAATATTTTATGAGAACTAGTTACCATACTCTTTTTTAATGCATTTGCAAATTATTTTTACTTTTATACAATCTAGTCATTGCCCCTCTCCTGGTTGACCCACTAGAGTTCCTCACCCCATTCATCTTCCCCGTTTCCCTAAGAGGATGCCCCTGCCAGTATGTCAGAACTCCCCACTCTCTGGGGCCTAAAGTCTCTTGAGGGTTAGGCACATCTTCCTCCACTAAGTCCACATCAGGCAACCTTCTGCTGTATATGTGTCAGGAGCCTCAGACCAGTTTGTGTATGCTGCCTGCTTGGTGGCTCAGTGTCTGAGAGATCTCAGGGTTCTGGGTTAGTTGAGACTGCTGATCTTCCTATGGGGTCACCCTCTCCTCCTAAGCTTCTTCCAGCTTTTCTCTAATTCAAATACAGGGGTCCTGACCATCAGTTAAATGGTTGAGTGTAAGTATATGCATTGGTCTCAGTCAGCTGCAACCAATCAGAGAATGGCCATTCAAATTTTCTGTCTATAAGAACACCAGAGCATCAGTAATCATGTCAGGCCTTGGAACTCCCAACTCCCTTGAGAACCAGTGACCTTACATCTATCATACTAAAAATACTAAGAGAACAATGCACCATGGTGTGTATGTGAACATAGACATGGACATGGACATGGGCACATATGTACGGGGAAACATTTAGAAAATCAGGGACTCTCGGTGAAAAGAATGAGATGGTTGAAATTCCATATCCTGGTCTTTAGTAGAGATGGAAAAAAGCAGAATGACTACAAATTGTTGTGGATGGGCCTGGTGCTATTCTTGTGAACCAATCACCTAATGAATAAAGGAGCTAGTCCCTGTGCAAGTAAGCAGGACTTCCAGATTGGAGAAAGAAAGAGATGAAGCAGGAGAGAGTTATGTCCTTTATCGACAGGGATAACATGAGGACAAGATGTAGCTATGATTGTCTCCCAGTTTCAATGGCATATCAGATAGGATTTGCCATTGGAAGATTTAGATTTAATAAGGTTTACAGATTAGGATTTTAGTTGTTGTGCCTCACAATTGAGTTACCATTGTTTCTGAACTAAGTTTTGTGGCATTTTTCTTCACATGGCAATTTGACTGAGTTCAACAGAGAAAGGTATGTTCTTTTGTGATTACCTCACTCAGGATGATATGCACTCACTGATAAGAGGATATCAGCCCAGAAACTTAGAATACCCAAGATACAATTTGCAAAACACATGAAACTCAAGAAGAAGAAAGACCAAAGTGTTGATACTATGCTCCTTCTTAGAAAGGGGAACAAAATACCCATGGAAGGAGTTACAGAGTCAAATTTCAGAGCTGAGAAGGAAGTGAGGACCACCCAGAGACTGCCCCACCTGGGGATCCATCACATATACAACCACCAAACCCAGACACTATTGCATATGCCAGAAAGATTTTGCTAACAGGACCCTGATATAGCTCTCTCTTGTGAGGCTATGTTATTGCCTGGCAAATACAGAAGTGGATGCTCACAGTCATCTATAGCATGGAACACAGGGCCCCTAATGAAGGAGCTAGAGAAAATACCCAAGGAGCTAAAGGGGTCTGCAACCCTATAGGAGGAACAGCAATATGAACTACACAGTAACCCCCAGTTGCATATGTAGCAGAGGATGGCCTAGTCGGCCTTCAATGGGAGGAGAGGCCCTTGGTTTTGTGAAGATTATATGCCCCAGTTCAGGGGTATGCCAGGGTCAGGAAGTGGAAGTGGGTGGGTTGGGGAGCAGTTCTGGGGAGTATGGGGGCTTTGGGGATAGCATTTGAAATGTAAATGAAGAAAATATATAATAAAAAAAGAGAGAGATAGGTATGGTAGCAAAGTGTGGGTTTGCCAGATGTGCACCACAAAGGCTGTGGGGGATTTGAAGCATGGTGCTGGCCTGGTAATGACCTGCTAGTGGAAACTTGGCTAGCTGGGTGGAGAGATTTTAGAGCACCGAGTCAGAGTCTCCATGAGATAAAAACAAGTTGGTCATTTCCTACCAGTGCATGGCAGGCCAGGCCGCCAGGGCAGAGGCACAAATGCAGGAATGAAACAGACTATTTTTAAATATTTTCCACAACAACAAATATTTTTGATAAATTTACAGGATTTCAAAGATTGTATATAAGGTATTATAAATTATACTATGTTATAGATTTGAATCATTGTGTTAGAAAAATGAAAGAAGTTTTGATTTTTATTGTTATTGATGCAGTTGCTGATAATAATTGAGGAGAGAGCCAATAATTTTGATAGGTCCAGAATTATATCAGGTAAGGTATTTTCACGATAGCAAGCAAGGTGACTGCCTATAAGTCATGGCCATTGAATGATGACAGACAGAAAATAAAGTCACAATTATCAAGAATTGTAATTATCAACCAAGGTGTTCATACATCAAAGCTCTGCAACTGTGAACTGCTGAATATATGCAAAATAAGAATGGAAAATACTCTTCTTGGTATTATATTTTAGCAGTTCTTTGAGAACTTCATATATTGTATTTTTATTATAATCACTCCTATTTCTCCTTCACTGTCATTCCAGAGATCCAACTCATTTTCAATTTTTTTGTCTTCTTTTTAAATTATTTGAACAATCTACCTAGTTTCAATCTGTGCTTCCTATATAATCTGACATGGCACTATCAGGTTGACCAAACCTTCACATAAAGTTTGACCGGCTTGATCTTGTGCAAGTCTTGGGTAGGCAATCACAGCCACTGTGAGTTTGTGAGCTCAGTGGTCCTGTCATATCCAGATGACACTATTTTCACTCCTGCCCTTCTAAGCTCTGGATCTTACAATCTTCCTAACCTCTCCTATCTCTGAGCTTTGGTAGGGAAAGGTAAGTAATATAGGCCAGCTCTCCAAGAGAAAATGGATGTTTACTATTTAAATCTGGCCAAATTCCACGTTTGGGGTTCACAGGCAGGCCCACTGGCTAACCCTGTTATGATTATTGGGCTAAAGGAATACTATATCAAACTAATGATCTCTAAATTCAAATCTCTGTGGCCATAGAGTAGTGGGGCTCTCAGGCCTCACCAAGGATGTTTTCTGCAGTAAACAACTGTTAGTTTAGAATCTCACAACTTATCAATGTGCAAAGAATCAATGTCAGTAGAATACTCCGCCATAAATAGAAGCTATTTTTAGTCACTTATTTAAAATTCTGAATTGTGCCTACCTGTAATCAGGCAAATGCATTTCAATTTGATTGAAGAAAAAATTAACACAGGTGCTGTTGGCTGGTGCACAGATGCCCATAGGGTTTCTTCAAGAGTCTGTCTTACTTTTCTGTCCCCTTAACTCTCAAATCTACTTTGTTCCTCTGTAGTAAACTATAATGAGGTGATAACTGAGAGAAGTCATTGTCACTATTTATCTTTATGAGTAAAGGAAACTAAGAATATTTATACATTAGGATGTTAGTCACAGAATCAGATCACAGATTATCTTCAGACTGACAGCTTCTAATTAGTAGTATCTACTTCCTGGTTTTGTTATATCTGAAAAAAATGAATGAAAGACTTTGACAAGGAGTTAGTGCTTAGAGTTTAGATTACAAATGTAATGCATAGTGGTTTGACTCCATCTTAATAAATAAAAAAGAAACATTCCATTGGGAGTCAACCAGGGTCCAATTTCTGAAATATAAAGCACTGAACAAAACTCAAGTCTTTGCTTATGTGTTTCTAGCCATGATGAGCCCTGGTTTTCCTTAGTACATAAAGAATTTTAATAGACTACCAAGAAACATTTCATCCAGAGAGAAGAACTGATATGATTATATAAGTAGGTTATGGAGAACACATGTTTAGAGGTTGGCAAAACAAATTATATGCTTAATATGGATGAAGTCACTCTTACCTGGGATTTTTCTAAAGGTGATTAATATAAATTTATATTATAGTTGCTGGCAAAATTAAAGGACAATGAGTGGGAGTTTGGTAATTTTTAAGGCTATATATAAAGTTATAAATATTTTCACTGGTACTAAAACTACTCTATAAAACTGTTTAAACCTTACTGAGAGTAATAGAATTACTGATTAAAATATATATTTTGTTTTTGTTTTCATGAAATATAGAGACAGACATTCTGAAAAAAATTATTGAAAGTGTTTGAATGCATCACATCAACATGAAAGTTTTTAGTTTGGACTCTAAAATATGTTTAGTAATATGGGGTAAAGTTATAGCCAACTTAAAATGTGGGCAATGTCAAAGCTCCTATCAAAAACGATTAGTATACCTCAGCAAGTACAGCAATCATGGGGACTGCTCTGTCCCACCTGTGTTCCATCTTGTTGTATACACCTCTAACCACAATCCCAGAAACCTATAGTTATCTGTAACCACCAGGTGAGACTCTGACCCCAATTCCTTGGCAACCAATCTACGCAAACCTAGCAGTATAAAGCTCTGACCTGAAACCTCTACACTCTAATTCCCTGGGCAGAACTCCACCTACATCCCTAGAGATGCAACCATCAGAGACCTCCATCCATCAGAGACCACCAGCTCTACCTACATCTTTGGAGGCTGCCCTTCACCAGGGACAACCAGCAACCTTAAGCCATAAGGAACTACCAGCTCTGCCAACATTAGGGACAAAAATATGGCTAAATCCCAGTGAAATAACACAATAAACAAAAGCCAGGGCACTATGCTACCACTAGAATCCAGCTATCATATTACAGGAAGCTTTGAATTACAAGAAAATGACCTGAAATAAAAGCTTATAAAGATGATAGCGGTCTTAAAGAAGAAATTAATAAATTCCTTAAGGAAATACAGAAAATTGCAATCAAACAAGTAGAGGCCCTAAAGAGGAAATGAATAAATGTCAAGAAAGATGGAAACATACAAACATACAGGTGAAAGAAATGAACAAATCTGTTCAATACCAGAGAATAGAAATAGAAGCAATAAGGGAAACATAATCTGAGGCAATCCTGGAAATGGAAAAACCTAGGAAAGAAAACAGGAACTACAGACACAAGCATCACCAACAAAATACAAGAGATAAAGGAGAGAATCTCAGGCATAGAAGATATCATAGAAGAAATTGATATATCAGTCAAAGAAAGTACTAAAGCTAAAATGTCTCTAATACAAAATATGTTGCATATAGCCCTGGGACTAATTATAGTTGATGTTAGTTCTGTTCTCCTGTGAGGGGTTGTGAATAAGGAATGAGTCAGCACTCAGGTGATTTCCTGTAAATCTTCTTTTCACCTTAACTTGTAAAATAAAGGAGAGCTGATGATAGGGCATATAAGGGAATATGTAGCAGAAGGATGGAGGTGAGAAGAAGGGGAAAATGGAGGGGGAAAAAGATATATAAGAGGAGAAAGAAAAGTGGAGAAGAAGCACATGGACTGGATAAACTGCAAGTTCTAAGGGGTCTCATAGATGTGGAAGTTGGTAGTGTAGTGGTAGATCTGCCCAATCTAAGCGCACAGCATATATTCATATTAACTGAGTTGTGTTTTCATTGCTGGGCATGTTTAGGTTGGAGATTTACTGCAACAAAAACATCCAGGAAGTTTGAGATACTGTGAAAAGACCAAACCTAAGCCTAATAGGAATAGAAGGAAGAAAACACTTCCAACACTAAATCTCAAAAAATATCTTCAAAAAATCATTGATGAAAAATTTCCTAACCTAAAGAAAGAAATGCCTATAAACATTGAAGAAGCTTATAGGACACTAAATAGATTGGAGCAAAAAAGAAAATCATCATGCCACTTAATAGACAGACCAAAGAAAGACTATTAAAAACCAAAAGGGATAAAGGTCAAGTAACACATAAAGGCAGACATATTAGTATTACACCAGCCTTCCCAACAGTGACTTTAAAATCCAGAAGATGGGCAGATGTCTTAGTTTCAAAGAAATTACTGTTGCCAACCCAGACTATTATACCCAGCAAAACTTTCAATTTAGATAGAGAAGACAAAGTATTCCATGATGGGGGAGGGGGGCAAAAACAAAACAAAACAAACAAAAATGTAAACAATATCTTTCCATACTAATAGTTAAAAAGTACACCTGAATGCCCTGAGGAGGGGAGAGGAAGAAGCAAACATACCAAATAGAAAATAATCAAACTCAGGGCTGCAATCAATCAATTAGAAACAAAGAGAATATGACAAAGAATTAAGGATATGAAGAGCTGTCTCTTTGAGAAAATCAACATGATATATAAACGCTTAGCCATACTAACCAAAAGACAGTGACCAACAACAAATATGAAGGAAATTCAAAGACTCATTAGGTCTTACTTCAAAAGTCTGTACTCCACAAAATCAGAGAATGTAAATGAATTGGATGGTTTTCTAGACAGGTAACACTTACAAAGTTAAATCAAGACCAGGTAGACTATTTAAATAGTATTATAACACCTAAGGAAATAGAAGCAGTCAATACAATTCCTCCAACTTCAAAAAGGCCTAGGGCCAGAGTTCTTTGGTAGAATTTTACCAGATGTTCAAAGAAGGGATAATACCATTATCCCACAAACTATTTCACAAAGTAGAAACAAGGAACATTGCCAAACTCATTCTATGAAGGTGCAGTCACCCTGATACCTAGACCACAGGACAAAGAAAGAACATTTCAGACCAATTTCACTCATGAACATTGATGTAAAATTTTTCTTTTTTTCCAATTATAGATATTAATAACAAGAGAATAAATTAATTCTCACAGTATTTATAATTTTCAAATACTTTTGAAAAATATGTGATATATAATATGAAAAGAGATGACTATGTATTTTAGAGAAACTTTCCCCATTAATCAACATAAATAATATCATTATATGCATTCTTACTTGGAATCAGAAATTTTAAAAAATTACTGTGAAAAAAAAACTGAAATTCTGGAGTAACGGAATATTCTGTGCCCTGAAGAAATCTGGTTTATCAGCAGGAATGTTGACTGCACAAATGACCTGGACAGTCATTAGAAACTAACCCTTTTTCATTTCTTCACTTAAAAATAGTAACATTTGAGCCAGGTGTGGTGGGGCAAGTCCTTAATCCCTGCAATCAGGAGGCAGAGGCAGGGTAATCACTGAGTGCAAGGCCAACTTTGTCTACAGAATGAGTTCCAGGACAGCCAGGGCTGCACAGAGAAGCCCTGTCTCAAAAAAAAAAATAAAATAAAATAAAATAAAAATAAAAACAAAACAAAACAAAACCCACAAACAAGCAAACAAAAAGCCCAAACAACAAGAGCAAAAAAATCAATGGGTCTAGTTAGCCAATTAGTAAAACGAAATTCCTTTGTTTTGTTTTCCTTCTCTGTGTTTAGGCTGTGTCTTGCTATGTAATGGAGGCTAGTCTCAAGGCCCTAGGCTCAAGCAATCCTCTGACTCAACCACTGGAGTAGCTATGACTACTCTAAGTGCCACCACACCTGGCTATTTTTTTTTTTTTTTTTAGGCAGGAGAAATTACAATCGTATTATATACTTAATTCTTAAGTGTATTAGACAATGAGAAGAAAATTCTTTAATCCCAACTTCTACCCCTAACTACTAATAAATTGTTGATCAATGATAATGCAGGCAGAGCTCCAATTGTTCAATTAGTTAATCAGTTCTAAGATGTGTTCCTTTGAACCAAGTCCTCTGGGTAAGTACGTGAGACCCCTTGAGGGAAAAAATTTCAATAAAATGTTCCTAAACTGAATCCAAGAACACACAAAAGACATCATTCACCATGATCAAGAAGGTTATTCAGGGATAAAGGGATGGTTCAATACATGAAAACCCATCATCATAATCCACTCTCTAAACAAACTGAAAGAAAAAAAGAGAACATGATCATCTCATTATCTCATTAGAGGGTGAAAAAGTCTTTGAGAAAATCCAACATTCCTTTATGTTGAAAGTTTTAGAGAGGTTAGGAATACAAGGCACATACCTAAACACAATAAGAGCAAGCTAGTAGCCAACCTGAAATTAAATAAGGAAATTTAAAGCAACTTTATTAAAATCGGGGACAAGGCAAACTTTCCCATTCTCTTCCTATCTCTTCAATATAATACTTGTCCTAGCTAGGGAAATAAGAAAACTAAAGGAAATGAGGGAGATACAAAATGAAAAGGTGTAGGGAAAGAAGTCCAAGTATCCCTATTCACAGGTGAAATTATAATATACATAAGCAACCCCCAACACTCTATCAAACAACTGTTACAGCTGATAAAACATCTTCAGCAAAGTGGCTTGATACTAAATTAACTCAGAGAAATCAGTAGAACTATTTTATGCAAATCATAAATGGGATGACAAAGAAGGTAGGGAGACAACATCCTTCAAAATAGCCACACAACATAAAATATTTGAAAAACCTGTATTACAAGAACCTCAAGTCTCTGAATAAAGAAATTACAGAAGTTATCAGAAGATGAAAAGATCTCCATTCTTATGGATAGGTAGGATTAACAGAGTGCAAATGGCCATACTGCCAAAAGAAATCTACAGATTCAGTGTATTTCTCATAAAACTTCCAACACAATTCTTTATAGATTTTGAAAATACAATTCTACCTTCATATTAAAAAAACAAAATACAAAGATAGCTAAAACAATCTTGTAAAAATAGAAGAACTTCTGGAGGCAGCACCATCCATGATTTCAAGCTATATTACAGAGATATAGTAATAAAAGCTGCATGTTATTTGTATAGAAACAGACAAGTAGATGAATTGAATCAAATAGAAATCCCAGAAATAAACTGAAATACCTATGGAAACTTGATTTTTGACAAAGAATCCATATGCAATCATACAATGGAAAAACAATATATTATCTTGAAGAAATAGTGCTGGTCTAACTGGATATCTGCATGCAGTAGAATCAAGATATATTCATATTTATCACTCTTCACAAAATTCAAGTTCAAGTAGATAAGGAACCTGTAAAACCAGATACACTAAATCTAATAGAACAGAAAGTGGGCACTAGCCTTGAACTCATTGGTACAGTAGACAACTTCCTTAACTGAACACCCATAACTCACACACTAAGACAGGACTATATAAGTAGGACCTCATGAAACTGAAAAGCTTCTGTAAGGCAAAAAACACCATCAATAGGACAGAATGACATCCTATAGATTGGAAAAAAGATCTATATTACCCCTGCAGCTGTGAAGATGCAATATCCAAAATGCATAAAGAAGTCAAGAAGTTAGCCACCAACAACCCAAATAACCCAATTAAAAACAGGGGACAGAGCTACACCGAGAATTCTCAGCAGAGGAATCTCTAATAGCAGACAAACAAGCAAAGAAATAGTCAATCTCCTTAGTTATGAGGGAAGTGCAAATCAAAATGATTCTTAGATTCCACCTTATACTCATGAGAATGGAGAAGATAAAAAATTCAAGGGACAGTACATCCTTGAGAGGATATGGAGAAAGGGTCCAAGGGAGGTTGAAAGAATGTTTCTCAGAGGGGGGAAATAAAGCAGATATTAGAGGTGGATGGAGGGAGTAAACTTTGTGGGAGAGGGCATGGGGAGAGGAATGGGGAAGTTGGATCAGGTATAGGGAAAGCAGGAGGGAGAGAGAGAGAACTGTAAATCAGAGGTGAGTGTTGGGGTGGCCATCTCTAGGACGTGCAAGTTTTCTTCATGGTTTTCTATTTCAAGTTTCTGCCTTGTGTTCCTGCCTTGGCTTTCCTCACTGATAGGCTGTGATCTATAGGCTGAAATAAATGATTGTCTTTTCAAGTTGCTTTTGTGCAGAATTGTTAATTTTAGTAACAGAAAGCAAACAGTAATAGGATTAAATTGCTTAATGTTCAGATATTTATGAAATTTTTGAAATTTTTAAATTTTCCTTTTTCATTTTATTTCTTGTGATAAGAAAAGTCAATAACATTTATGCATACTGGTTTTTATTATTAATTTATTATGTGATAATTTCATATATTATATTAAACATTGTGGTCACAAAACCTTCATCCTACATGTCCTATTATTCTCTTCCTATCCTCATGCAAATTCCTTCAACCAAATTCCTATTTAATTTTTGAGTCTTTTATTTTGCTTTTGCTTTTGTTTTTTAGACCACTGCGGTAAGTCAGAGCCCATCATGGTGTAAAGTTACATATAGTAACAAACATACCAGTGGCTATGTCACTGAAGCCAATTACTTCCTGTCTTACATAAACCATAAATATTTTCAAATTTAGTGATTTTCATTTCATGGCTTAGCACAGTCTATAACCATGTACATTGGAGAAGTGCCTGCATTCTGATTTGGCACTTTTAGAAGTAACAGTCTTATTTGTGCAGTGTAAGTATAGGCACTGCTTTCCTCTTTAGGGTTGTTTTGTTTGTTTGTGTGTGTGTGTGTGTGTGTGTGTGTGTATCCTCATTTCCTAACCAGTTCCTTTTTATTATATATATGTATTATTAAAATGAAATAATTAAGTTGAAATGCATCCCTCATAAGCAGAATATAATGGAGTCTTCATTCACTCGCTCTTCCTTCTGAAATCTTCTGAATAGCTTAGTTCATTTGAGAGATAATGGAATCATTACTTAAATAAAACTTTTAGTATGTTATGTTACAATTTGAATTTGTACATTTCTAGTAGAGATGACATAACCAAACATGAAGGACACACATAAAAATGTGTACCTCTTGTCAGTTTCATTATTGTATGTGACTGGCTAGATGGAACTTTTCTTATCCATGTTTCCCCAAAGCCAGGATAATTTTAGAGAATTCTACTATTTATTCCTACCTAGTACTGCATAGTAGTAATTCTAAGTGAAGAATCCAATTAAAAGTTATAACCTGTGACTTGGGTTTGCCTCTGGGGAAAGTGTCTGGAGCAGATGCACATCCTGTGTATTGGTATAATCACTGAATTTCTTTGAGGTTTGTTTTCCTATGATATTTAGAATGTGTTCTTCATCTGCCTATGTCAGGGCTTGTGTTTTACCACCTGCTGTCCAACTGAAGACACATAAACATGTAAATGTGTGTGAGACTGTGTATATGTAGGTAAGTACTTCTCAGTTGATAGGTTATTAATTTCTCAATAATAGCTTGAACAAATTAAAGTATGTAATAATAAAAAAGGTCTGTATTAATTAATTAGTATACATAATCAATGGGGGATTATTTATTTATGTTAAAATTAACAGTAATTTAGCTGTAAATGAGCACCAAGTATACAGAATTTGGGGGTGAATGTACATTCTCACCCATGTCTCAGGGAAAGTGACAAAAGTCATGTTAAACCCATAAAACAGAGCTGGCAAGTCTCTCAGCCTATAGAAAACTTTAATGACTCACTAAGACTATACAGGGTTATTTGGACCAAAATCACTATTTAATAAATATCATGCTTCTGTGTTTCATGAATTATTGAATGAAAACTTGATTCCAACATTATTGTGTACTGAGCTTTTGGTTATAGAGTGTAATAGTTTTGTGGGTGATAATATTTGTTTGTTTGTTTGTTTGATTGATTGATTGATTGTTTGTTTTATTCATCCATTCAAAAATTATTTATTGATAACCTAGCAAGCACTTGTACTGCTCTAGACATTAGAAAAATTAGCAAAATGAATTGTGTTTCTTTATGATTCAAAAAATAACAATAATGGAGTGTTCACTAGATCCATTATTACAAATAGTATATGTGAAATTGACATACCTAGCTAATTGAGAGATTTGGGTTTAAATACCTTAGAGCATCTAATTCTAGTACGATTTTCTGCCTGTGATCCTCTTGATAGAACCTCTTCTCCAGACTTGATATTTCATTTGGTAATTAGGAAGCTGTTGTTACACTATTCCAGCAGCATTTTGCCATTGTTCAGAATATAAGTGTGGAACATAAATGAACTCTATCATGGGAGAGGCCATCTTTGCTTCCCTAAACCTATCAAGCAGTGTGTTCCTTGGAAATAAGTAGAGCCACTCTGGTTGAGGTGAGAGCCAGTTGATGAGCCTTCTGGAGTTACCAACCTGAGTCCCACAAAACCTACCAAGAACTATTCTGCTACACAAGGTGAACGGAAAGTGGTGGAGGGAGAAGCTCTTGCTTTGGAAACAAAGTCCACTTTAATAACTGTTGAATGTTTTTTTAAACAATGCCCACATATCATTTATTTCTAAGCCAGACATGCTTAAAACACTTTCTTATATCTCATTTCAAGTCTTGGGTTAATTATACAGTGTCTATACTAGAACATGCAAATCTTGCAGGAAGAATTAAAAAAAATATTAGAACAAGAAAGGAAGTGTATCTTTCTACTCTGTTGTCTATCTCAAGGACATGGGTAATACTGAGGCAGGGGGACTTCTGCTTTACAATATGCTGCTCTTTTAGATATGAGAAACTGAGAGCTGAATGCATGTGGAAGTTATGACACTATTTTTATGCCGTCTCTCAGAACACCATTTTCCCCTCTTGTTTTAATTAAACCATCTTATCAGTACTTATATGCCTATTCCAAATAATATGAAATAAAAAACAGAAGCCAAAGCCATTTGTCAGAGTGCTAGAGGGTATGTGCTTTCCTCCAGTTTCCACAGATTGCATATTTATCTGTAATAGCATTTTTGTATCTCAAAATGTAATTTAATAATCCTTCTTTGTGATAGATTTGAGAAAAGGGTTTGGTTATAACTTCCATCCCTTCTGCTTCTGAATTGACTTTTTAAATTTTTTAGTAATTTGCATCAAACTGTTTGTTAGGGTTGAATTTTGACAAATGTATTTCCTAAACATTTTGAAAATTATGAAAATACTATATAAAGATGATATTTTAACAGTATTAACATGTTGATAAAGCTGACTAGCTTCTGCCTATCCATTTCTCTTTCCCCGTGATTTAATCATAATTTTAGTATATAATATTCTAGTCCTTAAAATGTAGAATTTACTTATACATATGTATCAATAGATAATTTTAAAATTGTTTTATACAGTTTATAATTTTATCTACTTTTATTATGTGTTGTATATTAATAAAAAACTTGTTTTTACTCAAAATGTTTTTATTTTTTAAAAGACTTTTCTGTCTATCTGATGCATTGCTTTTCCTTGTTGATTTTTTTTGTATATGTTCACTTTTTAATATTTGATTCTTAATGAATAGACCATGTCATTGTTCTTAATATTCTTCTTTACACCACTGTTTTATGTAGTAGTGATCACTATGGGAACATATCCAAAGAATAGAATGTGATGGTTTGCATTTGAAATATTCTCTACAGATCCACATTCTGATTACTTCTGCCTGAACTTGTGGTAGTTGCTTGGTGGGGCTATGGAACTTCTAAAAAGTAGGGCTTTGTTGGCAGGTTTTGATCACTAGGTTAGGTTTGAAGCTTACTAGCATGGCTTTTGATGCTAGACACTCTTTTCCTCCAAGTCTATTTGATGTAAATAGCTGCTTGTGTAACTCATGCTCCAACTATTTTCCAAGCAAATTGTCCCAAGAAACAAGCTGGAATAGTTGTTTTAATATTGCATAAAATCGACTTTCAACCTAAAGTTATCAAAAAAGATAAGGAGGGATACTTCATACTAATAAAAGGTAAAATATATCAAGATAAGCTCTCAATTCTGAACAACTATGCTCCAAATGCAAGGGCATCCACATTCATAAAAGAAACTTTACTAAAGTTCAAAGCACACATTGCACTGCACATAAGTATAATGGCGACTTTAATACCCCAATCTCATCAATGGACAGATCCAGGACACAGAAACTAAACAGATACACATTGAAACTAACTGAAGTTATGAAACAAATGGATTTAACTGATATCTATAGAAAATCTTATCCTAAAACAAAAGGATTTACCTTCTTCTCAGCACCTCATGGTACCTTCTCGAAACTGACCATATAATTTCTCACAGAACAAGCCTCAACAGATACAAGAAGATTGAAATAATCCCATGCATCCTATCAGATCACCATGGACTAATGGTAATCTTCAAAAACAACGTAAGTAACAGAAAGCCCACATACACATGGAAGCTGAACAGCACTGTACTCAATGATAACTTGGTCAAGGAATAAATTTAAAAAAATTAAAGACTTTTTAGAGTTTAATGAAAATTAAGCCATAACATACCCAAACTTATGGGACACCATGAAAGCAGTGCTAATGAGAAAACTCATAACTCTGAGTGCCTCCAAAGTGCAACTGGAGAGATCATACTGTAGCAGCTTGACAGCACACCCAAGAGCTCTAAAACAAACAGGAGCAAAGTTACCCAAGAGGAGTAGAAAGCAAGAACTAATCAAACTCAGAACTGAAATCAACCAAATGGAAAGAAAGAGAACTATACATAGAATGAACCAAACCAGGAATTGGTTCTTTGAGAAAATCAGCACAATAGATCAACCTTTAGTTAGAGTAACTAGAGGCCACAGAGACCCTATCCTAATTAACAAAATCAGAAATGAAAAGGGAGACAGTTAAATCAGGACCAGATTAAAGATCTAAAGAGTCCCTTTTCCCCTAAAGAAATAAAAACAGTCATTAATAGTTTCCCAAAAGCAACAATAACAAAACAGCACTTGATGGGTTTAGTGAAGAGTTCTATCAGACCTTCAAAGAAGACCTAACACCAATACTCCTCAAACTATTCCACAAAATAGAAACAGAAGGTTCACTACCCAATTTGTTCTATGAAGCCACAATTTCTCTGATACCTAAATCATACAAAGACTCAATAAAGAAAGAAAACTTCAGACCAATTTCCATTATGAATATCAATGCAAAATACTCAATAAAATTCTTGCAAACAGAATCCAAGAACACATTAAAAGGTTCGTCATGATCATGTAGGCTACATCCCAAGGATGCAGGGATGGTTCAATATATGGAAATCCATTAAAGTAATCCACTATATAAACAAACTCAAAGGGGAAAAAAACAACAACATGATCATCTCATTAGATGCGGAGAAATCATTTGTCAAAATCCAACACCTGTTCATAATAAGTCTTGGAAAGATAAGGAATTCAAGGCCCATACCTAAACATAGTAAAAGCAATAAACAGAAAACATGTAGCCAACGTCAAACTAAATGGAGAGAAACTGGAAGCAATCCTACTAAATCAGGGACTAGATTAGGCTGCTAACTCTCTCCCAACCTATTCAATATAGTACTCAAAGTCCTAGAAAGAGGAATTAGAGAACAAAAGGAGGTCAAAGGGATACAAATTTAAAAGGAAGTAGTCAAAATATCACTATTTGCAGATGATATGTTAGTATACTTTAGTGACAACAAAAATTACACAAGAGAACTCCTAAACTTGATAAAGAACTTCAGCAAAGAGGCTCAATATAAAATTAACTGCAACTAATCTGTAGCTTTCCTCTCCTCAAAGGATAAGCAGCCTGAGAAAGGAATTAGGGCAACAACAACTTTCACAATAGTCACAAATAATCTAAAATACCTTGGTGCCACTCTAACTAAGCAAGTGAAAGATCTGTATAACAAGATTCAAGTCTCTGAAGAAAGAATTAGAAGAAGCTCTCAGAAGATGAGAAGATCTCCCACGCTCATGGATTGGCAGGATTAATATAGTAAAATTTCAGCCATCTTGCTGAAAGCAATCTATACATACAACACAGTCCCAATCAAAATTTCAACTCAATTCTTCATAATTTAAAATGGGCAATTTACCAATTCACCTGAAATAACAACAACAACAACAACAACAACAACAACAAAAAAAAAAAAACAAACCAGGATAATAAAAACTATTCTCAACAATAAAAGAACTTCTGGTGGAATCACCATCCCTGACTTCAAACAGTTCAACAGAGCAATTGTTACATGGTATTGTTACAGTGACAGGAAGGTAGAACAATGGAATAGAATTGAAGTCCCAGAAATGAACCCACATATTGTGGATAGCCCTGGGGCTAGTTATATTTGATGTTAATTCCATTCTCCTGTGAGTGTCTGGGAATTAGGAATGTGTCAGCACTCAGATGATTTCCTGTAAACCTACTTCCCACCTTAATTTGTGAAATAAAGGAAAGCTGATGATTGAGCAGATAAAAGGGAAGGTGGAACAGAAGGTGGAGAGAGAAGTAGGAGAAAATGGAATAGGTAGAGGACACAGAGGAGGAGGAGGAAGAAGAAGAAGAAGAAGAAAAGTAGAGCCGAAGCACATTGCCTAGAGAAACCACTGGTTCTAAGAGATCTCATGAGATGGAAAAGATTGTATTGTAGTGGTAGACCTATCCAATCTAGAGGCACAGCATGTATTAATACTAACTGAGTTGTGTTTTCATTGCTGGGGCATATTTGGATTGGAGATTTTCTGCAACAAAATGACTCACAGTGTATTGATTTGAATTTACCTAACCTGAGATAAAGGTTCTGCACTAGATAGGGAATATTAGTCATTGGCTCCAAGTAGAGAGAGCAGTGATAATCGCCTGCTATGATCAGGTATTAATTAATAGAAGTCTGTGGCTCCAGGTAGAGAGTGTAACAAATAGATGGTATAAATAAATGTCTGAGGCTCCTTCCTGATAGAGTATAACAGACAGGATGGCTGCTCTAGGCAGAGAGCCTCAATTAAAAACTATCTGTTTCCTATAGGCAGATATTAGTGGAAGTTCTAATTAATTGCTTTAAAGATGGTACAATAATATTTTGCTCTATTAAGTCTTACCTTAGACTCCCATTTTTTTTTAATGTGGGCTTCACAGGAATTTTGGATTTAAATCCTGGTTTGACAAGCTGCCTCTTATAAACGAGTATAGAAAGGAAGGGAAAAGAAAAAAAGGACAGGAAAGAAGTAAGGAAAGGGTAAAAGAAAGGAAAAGGGAAAGGAAAGGAAAAAGGAGATGAAAGGAAAGGAAAGGAAAGGAGAAAGGAAAAGAAAGAGGAAAGGAGAGCAAAGACAAAAGGAAAGAAGAGGAAAAGGAAGGAAAGAGGAAAGAAGAGAGGAAAGGAAAGGAAAGGAAAGGAAAGGAAAGGAAAGGAAGGAAGAAAGGAAAATAAATAGAAATGTGAATCAATTGTTTTAAAGATGGTATAATAAAGTCTGCAGGAGAATCAAATTCTGTCTAATGTGGGAATCCATGGGAATTTTGGATTAATATCCTGACATGTTAAATTAGAAAGGCCTAAATATGTTAAAATATGTGTAATTTTGAGTATTGTGGTTGTTTTATTGTTCCTCTAGGTCAGAGGGCAGGCTACAGGTTTTCTTGGTTACCAGCTGAAAGATATACTGATTAGGGGAAAGGTTTTGTCTTTGTGTTTTTGGGAAAGGTGATTAACGTATTTATATCTTCCAGAGTTATATGGATCAGAATTGAGAGAGGAGAACTAAATTCCAGAGAATCAAACAAAAAGTTTATCTTTATGATACTAAAATTTTGTTTTGAGATTTATATATTATGCAATATACAGCCTTGGTGAATTTCATCATGAGATATGCTGAACTGACTTGCCTGAACTCCTGATGTCTTGGTTTTTCATCAAGATCCAGACAGGACACAGATATAAGAGACTAATACAATCATTGGTGGGGCCTTTTTAAGGCCAACCCACTCCTCCATTTCCCCTACCCTATCCCCTCCCTTCAAATTATCTTAACACCCATATTTAGCTTGAAGAAGTTATAAAGAGTGGTCATCTGAGTTCCCTAAGCTTTAGGACTGGGGGTGGTTATTATAGGTTTCCTTTGATACTAAAAAGTTTGAAGTACAGGGCTTGGACCCAGTCCTTCTATTGCTGTTATTATAAACAGATCTGAGATATTTAAGCCTGTGAGTGAAGGACCAAATAGAATATTCATGGATCTGAGTTTATTCTTAGGGTGTTTTCAGTTATTTTAAATAGAAATGTCTGAGAGTGGTTAACAAAGAACAGTCTACATTACTTCACATAGATAGTTGGTTTTCAAAAAGGTCAGAAGTCCACAGAATGTGATGTTTAGTGATTATTTACTCACTTGTTGTTGGGACTAGTCTGCTCCTGTCAGCTTTCTCTGTCTTGGACTCAAAGAAGAAAGTGAGCATCTTTGATTTACTCCAGTTGTGATAAAACAGCCACTAGGCAAGAAGTGCCTCATTTCATCTACAGATATAATACTGTCCAAAGAAAGGACACAGTTACAGGTTAGGATGTCTTGATTATTCCAAGACAGAGTAGGCTAGTACTTAATATTCCTGTTTTTTTAACTCTGTCAGAAAACGTGGCCAGTAGGCTGAAGACCTATGCTCCAACATGTAGAAGTAAGGGTCTGTCCAAGAGATCAGTGGTCTCTCTAAATTGGTTACGTTTTGGAAGCTATGTTAGGCTTCCTATACATTTTCAGTTAAAATCAGTCATTCTTGGATTTCTGATGGGGTTGAAAAACTACATAGTCTCCTAGCCAACCCAGGATCTTTACTTTGGGAGGAACAGGTTTGAGAGGATGGTTTTTAGATGGCATTCAATCTAAAGCCAAGACATAACCAGGTGCAGAACTATAGACATTTAAGTAAGGATAAATGACAGAGATTTTATTTAATTAACAAAGATGATGGACTGGGTGTTAAGTCTCTTGTATTTAATAAATTACAAAATAATAATGGTTATGTTCAATTATATCTGAGATAAAATCGTCTTTAATTGGATAGAAAGGAGGAAATGTTGTGGATAGCCATGGGGCTAAATATATTTGATGTTAATTCTGTTCTCCTGTGAGTGGTTGGGAACAAGAAATTAGTCAGCACTCAGGTGATTTCCTGTGAACCTGCTTCCCACCATAATTTAATAATAGAAGGCTAATATCCAATATATACAAAGAACTTAAGAAGGTAGACTCCAGAGAACCAAATAACCCTCTTATATATAGGGTACAGAGCTAAACAAAAAATTCTCAACTGAAGAATACCAAATGATTGTGAAGCACCTAAAGAAATCTTCAACATCCTTAGTCCTTAGGTAAATGCACATCAAAACAACTCTGAAATTCCAACATCACACCTGTCAGAATGGGTACTATAAAAAAACTCAGGTGACAGAAGATGCTGGTGAGGATGTGTAGAAAGAGGAACACTCCTCTATTGCTGGTAGGATTGCAAGCTGGTACAACCACTATGGAAATCAGTTTGGCAGTTACTCAGAAAACTGGACATAGTACTACCTGAGGACCCAGCAATAGCACTCCTGGTATATGCCCAGAAGATGCTCCAAAATGTAATAAGGACATGTGCTCCACTATGTTCATAGTAGCCTTATTTATAATAGCCAGGAGCTAAAAAGAACCCAGATGTCCTTCAACAGATGAATGGATACAGAATATGTGGTACATTTAAACAAGGGAGTACTACTCAGCTATTAAAAACAATGAATTTATGAAATTCTTAGGCAAATGGATAGATCTGGAGGATATCATCCTGAGTGAGGTAACCCAATCACAAAAGAATACACATGATATGCACTCACTGATAAGTGGATATTAGCCTAGAAGCTAGGAATACTCAAGATACAATTCAACAATCAACATGAAACTCAAGAAGAAGGAAGACCAAAGAGTGGCTACATTGATCCTTATTAGAAGGGTGTAGAAAACATCCATGGAAGGAGTTACAGGGAAAAAGTATGGAGTAGAGACTGAAGTAATGACCATCCAGTGACTGTCCTACCTGGGGATCCATCCCATATACAATCTCTAAACCCAGACACTATAGCTGTCTCCTGAGAGGCTCTGCCAGTGCCTGACAAATTCAGAATGGGTGCTCACAGACATCCATGGGACTGAGTACAGGTTACCCAATGAAGAAGCCATAGAAAGGACCCAAGGACTTGAAGGGGTTTGTAGCCCAATAGGAAGAACAATATGAATTAACCAGTATCCCCAGAGCTTGCTGGTACTAAACCACCAACCAAAGAGTACACATGTTGGGACTCATGGCTCCAGCTGCATAGGTTGCAGAGGATGGCCTAGCAGGACATCAATGTGAGGGGAGGCTCTTGGTCCTGTGAAGTCTCTATGTCCCAGTGTAGGGGAATGTCAATGTAAGGAAGCGTCAGTGGGTGTGTTGATGAGCAGGTGTAGGAGGTAGAAGGGCAGGCGAGGAAGGGGGTTTTCAGAGAGGAAGCCAGGAAGGGGAATATCATTTGAAATGTAAATAAAATATCTAATAAAAAAAGGAAAAAAATAGAAAGATAAACAATCATGAGACATTAAATAAAGGTAGAGTGTGATGTGCCCTTGAGTATTCTAGAATTGCAGTTTAAGTAGGTAACTGACAGAATGACCTGAAATGCTTGCAGGGAGGCTAGTCACACAAAGCTGGGCTTGACATAAAGCATTTAATTGGCAGTCTCTGTATAAGAGTTTAGATAAGCAAGAAAAGTGAACCAAAAATGAAATCCTCAGAAAATTGCTAATGTGTCAGGTCACAGTAGAGAAGGAGTATATGTTAAAAGAAAAGTATATGTTAAAAAAAGAAAAACCTTTATTTTATTTTATTTATTTTATTTTATTTTATTTTATTTTATTAGATATTTTCTTTATTTACATTTCAAATGCTATCCCGAAAGTTCCTTCTACTCTCCATCCGCCCTGCTCCCCTATCCACCCACTTCCACTTCTTGGCCCTGGTGTTCCCCTTTATTGGGGCATATAAAGTTTGGAAGACCTAGGGGTCTCTCTTCCCAATGATGGCCGACTAGGCCATCTTCTGCTACATCCGCAGCTAGAGGCACGAGCTCTGGGGGTACTGGTAAGTTCATATTGTTGTTCTACCTATAGGGTTTCAGATCCCTTCAGCTCCTTGGGTGCTTTCTCTAGCTTCTCCATTGTGGGCCTTGTGTTCCATCCAATAGATGACTGTGAACATCCATTTCTGTATTTTCGAGGCACTGACATAGCCTCATACGAGACAGCTATTTCAGGGTTCCTTCAGCAAAATCTTGCTGGCATATGCAATAGTGTCTGGGCTTGGTGGCTGATTATGGGATTGATCCCTGGGTAGCAATGGCAGTATAGTTAGTTACCCTTTTTGAGAAGCTCAGGCTCAAACTCTTGTGTTGGTGCACATCTTTAATCCTAGCACTTGTGAGGCAGTTGGTCTCTTAGAATAAGAAAAAAGCCTAGTCTATATAGAAGATTCCAAGGAATCCAGGTTTATATAGCAAGATCCTGTCAAAAAGAGAAGAGAGGAGAGAATGAGAATGGGAGAGAGAGAGAGAGAGAGAGAGAGAGAGAGAGAGAGAGAGAGAGAGAGAGAGAGAGAGAGAGAAAGATTTTCATGCTTTGTGGAATGGATAGATAGAGGAGATATAGGATGATGAATTTGTGGTCTCAGAACTACATATTCAGTGGTTCCTTTTACATTATGATGGTATGGATTTTGGGACATTTAATTCTAGGATTGTTCTTTCATTTTCTCTACTAATCATACTTCATTATGTCTTTCTCAGCCTATATATTTTTCCTATTCAATCTTTTTTCTTATTCTATATGATATGGACATATACAAACAAATCTCCCCCCACCTACACATATCCACAATGTATCAAAATTCAGTGTCTGACCTCACTCTGTTAACGGGGACTTATTCTTTCTTTTAGATGGAAAAACTCTGCCTGAGGCAAGCAACTTTTTCTTCATTGGAGGCAAAGGATGACAGAGTATTGTGAATTTTTAATTCAGCTCCATGCATTATAAACTTGGCTTTGATTTTAGTTATTGTGTTTGTGGGGGCATCACTTGAAGTACCTCACTTTGTACACACACTATTAGAAGTCACATGCTAATGGGCACACAGGAATCATCAGAACTCAGCAGTCCCCAAATCTTTTCTGTAGGAGCTCATGTTCACTGCAGTAACAAGCCAGTGCTAGACAAGACTGAGATGGCTGAACATTTCTACAGATGTTCAGACATTGCTGCTCCAATGAAATGAACTTTTGAATAATCAGAATAACATATCCTCTTTCTTCAGATGAACATTGGCAGCAGAGTCCCTGCATACTGGTAGTTCCAATAAGAAGCAAAACTCGAGGTCTTGGGAGATAAACAACCCCTTTCCTATGGCCTATTGTAAAGATGAACGTTGCTAAAGATGATGCTTCAGGGATACCTAGATGGATGAATTTCTAGCCAATTGTACTCATTTACTTTGTTGAGAAACTGCCCTGCCCTTTCCTCCTCGCTACAGTAACTGGTTAAGCCAGCCTATACCAAGATGTTGACCTAACCTGGTGGTACTCTTTTGTATCAATGCTTTATAATTGTTTTAATTTCGTGCCATTATTTAAACTTTTGATAGCTCTACTTGGGTATTTAGAATTACTTTTGTAATTCTAAAGCTCCCAATTTTCCATCTTATGAACCCCCTGGGCACCTGAGGTTATGAATAACAGACTATAACTACTTAAATCCAGACAGAGTGAAGAGAACACATTGGAGGAGTGACTGCTAATATCAGCCACACTGTGTGCAGGGGATAGCAGTTAATCATGCATGTCCAGCATCTATTTCCATTAGCATTTATATGATTTTGAATTATGGAAAAATTACCTTATTTTATGTAATTGAGAGAAAAAAAATATCCATTACACACACAGGTCAGAGCACAAACACAAATTCTTTGGGCTGACATAAAGATGGTAACTAAACTAAATATATGCTAAGGAAATAAAATCCATAAGACAATTTCATTGTATGTAGAATTAAAGGTTATGCATATCAATCATAAATATGTATCTAAGATAGTAGTGAAGGAAACTGAAACATTTAAAATTCTCTCTTCAGTCTGGAAAAAAATAAACATGTGATTAAATTTAGATTTTGATAAACTAAACATACATATTCAACTTCCTTGATCAAATTTAAAAGCAGAGGAAGAGAGTACCTAGCTTAATGAGCACAAAAATAGAAGTAAGCAATATGCAAATTCTAAAGGAATGCAACAGAAATGCAGCATAAACAGTTCAAAATTGAATAATTGATAAAATTTAAGTAGAGTAGAAATATCAATAATTATAAAAAGATTAATGCTGCAGAGTTTATTTATTTCCAGAAGTGCATATGTTGTAAGTTTAAAATAATTGCAATAATCAGGTTGATGTAATAATTTTGAATTTAATGTGTTAGTAAAATATCAATGAATATTTATGATCTTTATGTTCTTCATTATAATGTAATCTATATTCATAATTCTCTAAATTCTTAGTAATTTAAAACTTGATCTTTGTCATTTTCAAATATATATGTATATATATATATATATATATATATATATATATATATATATATATATATATTTAAGACTGATTTTCTATACCTCAGTTTATTTACACATTACATTTTAACATTCGCATTCTTTAT
>LR753400.1:78790-145729 GCA_902729485.2 Mus minutoides | reverse complement strand
TAGAAAGGCAGAAAAAGACCAGAGTTTTTTTCCTAAACATTCTAAGAAGAAAGGTGTTTCTGAGGTCTCATTAGGGATTTTTTTCCTCTCTGTACTTTCAGTTGTCCCCTGGACTCTTACTAGGACATTCTCTGGTATCCATCTTTATCTGTGAATATGTCTCCTGTGTTTTCTAATGCCTCATAAGCAGTGACCCAATAATGCAAGTTTATATTTTCAAAGCTTTTCTATCATTTTTTACATTTTGAAATAAGAGATGTCTTATGAACATCTCCAAAATCCAGGCAAAACTTTTCTACTTCTCCTCAAAATTTTTATTCATCATTATAGTCTCTTGTGTTTATAAAGAATTGGAGAAGCAGATCAAAAAGTATCAGCAGGTGGAAAACACTTGCAAGATTTATGTTTTAGGGAAGAGTAACAAAACGACCCTGCTACTAAACACCATTTCTGTCTCTACAAATACACACACTGGAATTTAAGTTACAGATGGAAAATTCATATGCCAATTGCATATACATTTAGCACCCAGCTAAGTGCTCGTATCAGAGAATAAATTTTCTGGGTAGACAGCGATGGGCGGATGTAAGAACCCAAGGGATCAGATTGAGATATCGAAAAAGAGGATATTGTGAAGGATGAATGGAATTGGGGTGTGGGTATTTCAGGGACAAGGTAGAAACATAGTGCTATGGAACTCGCAGGAATCCACAATAGAGATGCTAATGAAGCCTCCTAATAATGTCCGATATGGACCTTGAACCAACCATCCTCTGTAATCAGGAAATGCTTCTGTTGGAGGGATTGAGCCACTTAACCTTTGACCTACAATCTATCCTGCCCACAAGTTATGATCGGGTAAAGGTGATACAGAACTTGTGAGAGTGGCCACTGGTGACTGGTCCAACCTGAGATCTGTGCCACAAGGGGAAGCCCATGCCTGATACTACCTGGAGGTCCAGAACCCAGAATCTGGATAGCTCAGAGACCTAGAAATAACAGGACTTCTAATCTATTGTAAAATAGTGGGAGATAGCTCTGTTAGTGGGGATATTGCCCTTAAAAGGGATACATGTAGTTCTCATGGAATCCTAGTTAGTTCCATGCTGGAGAAGGGAACAAATGTCATAAAGAAATAGGCAGAGTTGCTGATTCTCTTTGGTTTTCTGTTTTTCATCTGCTCTGATCCTATCTCATATACTTATACCCTGATGCTGAGTTGCTCATGTCAATAGATGAGATCAACCCAATAGATGAGATATCTAATAATTAGGAATTAATTTTTGGACTTGGGATTTGAACTCAGGTAGTAAAGCTTAGAGACTGGTTTACTTATTGGCTGAGTTATATCATGGACCCAGACTTTTTTTTTTTAAATGCAAGTATGTATAGTTATTTGTAGGAGTGCCTATAATCATGTGTGTGTGTGTGTGTGTGTGTGTGTGTGTGTGTGTGTGCGTGTGTGTGTGTATGCTCATGAATATAATAGAAGTTACATATTGTAGAAGTCATAGAACAACTTGAGGTGCTGTCCTCAGAAACATCATCCACTCCCCTTGAGATAACATATCTTAATGGCCTGGAACTCACAAACTAGGCTAAACAGTAAGGCCTTGGTCATCTTCCCTCTTCCTGTCACTGTTATTGTGATTGAAAATCACATCTGGTATTTTTACCTAAATTCTGAAGGTTTGATTCGTGTCCTCTTGCTGTAAGACAAGTGCTTCACTGACTAAATTATCTCTGAAGTCCTCTGAACTTCATCTTTGAGCTTTCCAAATTGAGGGCTAAGTATACCTCTTTTCTTTCTTTATACATAACCCAGTCTTAGGTACATTGTGATACCAAGAGAAAATGAACTCATTAACCAACGAAGGAAGCACAAAAAGAGCTGAAAATATTGCTCTTTAACTCATAAGAATCCTTGATATCTATTCTACCTACTTTTTAATTAATGTTTCTCCCTAACCCTTTTCCTACAGTTAGTGTGAGCTTAGAACAGAGTTACCCTTGCTTGAAAAACAAAATCAAAAACAAAACTAGAATGGAATTTAGTGTCTTTCAAAAGATTTAAATTGTTAGCTTTTTAATCCCACCAATCTTAAAGCTAACCTGTTCACTGAACCTCTATCATAAAGTTGCTCATACTCATTCACCTCTGAGGACATTTCATGCCAGGTATCCTGTGACACAGAGGCTAGTCCAGACACAGAGCCATCAATAGAGCTTCACACTCTCAAAACAAGACAGTAGGAAGCATCACACAGATATTGGTGTAGAATTGCTTTGGAAATATTATTTTGTTTTGCTTTGTTTTGATTCTCATTTTTTGTTTTTAGTGTGTTGATCAACTCAATATGTAAAATGGAATATTTTCTTCTGTAGAATTTACACAAGCATTGCTTAGATAGATGGTATAGCTTTTAGAGAATAAAAGTTAAAAAACAACCATGTTCAAAGCCAAATCAAAATTTTAGTCTCCGTGAACATAAAACATAAAATTCCATAGGCTCTAAGAATATAAAAAGGAAAATAAAAATTTCATGCACAGTGATTCTTTTAGGTAGAAATATGATAGGCTTTGACAAAACAGTTACAAGTTACACAAAATATTTCTTTTTTTTTCTTTTCCAAAATTTTTTATTAGATATTTTCTTAACTTACATTTCAAATACTATCTGGAAAGTTCCCTCTACCCTCCCCCTGCCCTGCTCCCCTACCCACCCACTCCCACTTCTTAGCCCTGGTGTTCCCCTGTAATTATATAGTCACTTCAATAAACAAACAGAAAGGAGAAGCCATTTTTAACATAAAATTTCAGTTTTGCTAACTAAAAAAAATTTTTCATGGTTTCAATAGGCCGTTAGGAGACTTGAGAAGAGACTGTGTGAGTGGTGGCAACTATGAAATCAAGTGACAACAGACAAGTTTCATTTACTATTCACTGATTCTTAGCAGCATGAGAAAGTTTTCCTCAAACCATTAAGGTTTGAATAACGTTTTTCCCCTCAAATGGTAAACAGACAACGTTTGATTAAAATCTGAAAAAGAATATACTCCAGACATAGTAGGTATCCAATCAATAGGCATTTGATAATTTTAGTTTTTTGCACTTTGTATGATTTTCAGTCAATCAGAAGCTCAAAGCCTTACTTTCTGGTTCTGGTGAGTCCTCCAAGGTTCATTACATTCCAATTTTTAATTTGAAAATATATATGATATTCAATGCTTTAAAAACTGGAAATTATAGAGAAATATAAAAGTGAATCTGACTTGAAAGTGTGTTGTTACATATATTAACATTACATTATTAACATATGTCCAAATGCCTCATGAGCAAATGTGTCATTAAATTAAAATGCCTTTGAACTTCAGAAAGGTAATACCATACATATGTTGTCTAGTGTGTAGTGCCAACGGCAAAAAAGGTTGGCATTTCAAAATCAGACTGAAAGTCTTTCTGCAAGAAAATTTGTAAAATCTCATATTGGAAATAAAAATCAGTTTTATCAGACTTTCACATTGGTGCAAATTCAATTCAATGAATTTAGATTGCACATGTGTTGGCTCTAGTTCTTGCCTCTCTTTTGCTGAAATTTTCATATACAACAGCAAATATGATTAGTAGATTCAATATTGAAGCAAAGAGGTAGACCCTGTGAGAGTTTCCAATGACCAGTGGGTCATTTATAAAAAAAAATATTTTTAAATATTGAATGAAGACAGAATTGGATTTTTTGGCTACTATGATCATCATGACTTTCTGAGAAATCATCTGAAAAATTTTAGTCCTTCCTATATAATCTGTCTTTTTTTCTCAGGGTCTTTAAAATATCTGAAATTGAATATTTTTGACTTATTGTCCTAAATACTTAAAAAGTGTAAAATGATATGTGATTAGGGTTAGGTTTGGATGCATATCTTGTTTCTATGATTGCTAACTACAATGGCTGGTGTTTCTACAGGTCCTTGGAGCTGTGATAAAAAAACATTTATTTATTATTGAACAATGTCAAACCTTTCCAGAATCATGAAGCTATGGTTAGAAATGTAGTTTTCAATCACTTTCATAATTCCTTTGGCATGTCCATGTATATATGAAGAGCACTGAAAGCTTTTCACTAGAAGTTCCATACAGAGATATTTCATTTTCTGTTTAAATTCACTCAGTAATTCAAGTCAGACACAAAGGAGACCAATGATATGCAAATTAATAGAATAAGAAAAATTAAGGGATAAAACAAAAATGTGTAATCACTAGTGTATAAATCACACATTTAGAATTATAGTGCAAAGCAGAGAGAAAAATAACAACAAAATTTCTTATGTAATATCATTGGATAGCCAGAATATATTCACTTAGTTAAGTGATACAATTATTTTCCTAGTATAAACAGGATAAGGTAAAGTTAGGATAAATACAAACTATCAGTCTATAGAATGGATTGGGAGAAACAATGGAGAAAATGAAACCATACCAGAATTGAAAAACACAAAACCTTTGGACATTTTTAAGTTTTGGTCTTGAATGTTGGTGAAAGAATGTTTGAGTGCAGAAAAAAATATTACCAAGACTTGGTATCACTGTGATACTGGTAACTTTAGGTGAATATAATACCAACCATAATACCAACCACAATACTTAGTGTGAGAAGAGACAGTTTTAAGAAAAACAGAGTTTCCCTTCACAATGGTTTGATAAGAACAGTCCTTATAATCTCATATATTTGAATACTTGGTCCCTAGCTGTTGGAGTTTTTTGAGAAGAGTTGGTGTTGAGAAGGCCTTGATTCAGGTGGCGTGTAATTAGTGGTTCTCTCTTATGTTTCAAAAGAATCATAGAATTCCTAGTATGTTCATTCTCTCTTTTCTACTTGCAGATTCAAGATGTGCACTCTCAACTATTCCTGTAGCCATGTGTTTGCTTTGTGATCATGCAACCATATGCCTCATTAAATGTTTTATTTTTTTTAAGTAGCTATGGTCATAGTGTGCTGTCACATCCATAGAAAAGTAACTAAGATATATTTATTATATAATATCAATTATGGAGGACTCAAAACATCAGTAATTGAGTTTCTACTCACTCCTATGTAATAGGGATGTCACATTATCTCTTGGCTGTTATTCTTTTATAAAGTGAAGAATATTAGCTTGAAGTACCACAGGGTAATGTTTAATTAAAATGTTAGTCTAAAACATACAGTTTGGGAAATTCTGAAATTCTACAGGACTAGAAGTCAGAGGTGGAGGCTAGATTTCTCTTGGGGTTGAAATTTGTGCTCAGAAGATGAAGGAGCAGGAAATGTTTTATATCTGGAATGGACTAAAGCCAATATCAGAAGCAGTAGGGATTAGGACTATGTCGATCTATCTCACAGGGAATATTCTCATTCTTATGCTGCTTTTCCCAAATCTTATTAATTCTGTCTCCTGACTTACTTCTTTCACTAAGCCTTTTACAACTCTGAGTTTTACATATCATTTTATTCTTTAATTTTTTTTTTCAATTTGTGATGGTGTTTCCAGGACTTGCCATGGTGGGAGAAATTGGTTCTGATGATGTCAAGTAACCCTGGTTTCTGTTGCTTCTGTTCTTAGGCTTGCCTCCTGCCACCTCATTATCTCAGGTGCTTGCTGTCCTCAATATAACTGATTGGAGTCTGTCCTTATAATCCCAGTTGATTCTGGACTCTTCCGAGTTCAGGTTTCACTGTGATCCTTTGATTGTGGCCTCTTGTGAACCTGATATTCTTGGTCTGTCTGAGATCTTGGCAGTCATGTTCCACTGAGACACTGGAATACTGGTATGATCTACCTCCTGTTATACTGGGATACTGTTGTCCTAATATCCTGTGCCTGGGAGTGGTGTCTCATTTGAGGAACTTGTTGCTGTCTGGTCAGTGGACCCAAGATAGCATAAGGTCCTCTAGGGACCATGGGCTGTGCACAGACTGTGCACCCAAGGTAGCCAGGAGTTGGTGCTGACTGGAAGGGATCTCCGCCCCTGGTCTAGCCGATCCTCTGTTTCCCCCATGCTGTCTCAGGTCCCGCGCGATTAGATTGGAACAGATGTTGTACTCCACTCAGCAGTGGTCTCAAGATTGTGTAGAGAGTCCTCTAGGTAACGTGGGGTGTGCACAGACTATGCGCCCAAGGTAGCCATGTGCTGGTGCTGACCGGAAGGGACCTCTGCCCCTGGTGTAGCCCATCCTCTTAAGCATAATTCTTAAAAGAGAAATATCAAAGACTGAGGAACTCTGTAGTACATCTTGAGGTCAGGCATGGTGATTCCACCAAAGGTTCTTTTATTGTTGAGAAGAGTTTTGCTATCATAGGTTTTTTGTTATTCCAGATGAATGTGCAAATTACCCTTTCTAACTCTGTGAAGAATTGAGTTGGAATTTTGATGGGGATTGCATTGAATCTCTAGATTGCTTTAGACAAGATAGCCATTTTTACTATATTGATCCTTCCAATCCAAGTGCATGGGAGATTTTTCCATCTTCTGAGGAACACTTAAAAACATGTTCAACATCCTTAGCCACCAGGAAAAAGCAAATCAAAATGATTCTGAGGCTACATGTTATATATATGAGAAAGGATTAGATAAAAAACACAAGTGAGAACTTTTTTAAAGATAGGCTAAAAGGGAAGGCTCCTCTATTGCTGGCGGAAATGCAAATGTGTAAGCCACTTTGGAAATCAATATGTAGATTTCTCAAAAAGCTGGTAATCAATATATATCAAGACACAGCTATCCCACTTTTGGGTATATACCCAAAGATTCTTCATTCTATTGCATGAACACTTGGTCAACCATCTTTGTAGCAGCTTTTTTTTTTTTTTAATAATAGCCAGAATCTGGAAATAAGATAGATGTTCCTCAACCAAAGAATCAATAAAGGAAATGTGGTACATTTAGACAATGGGCTATTACTTAGATGTTAAAATCAATGACATGATGCAATTTATAAGCAAAAGGATGATACTAGAAAAAAATATCTCTAAGTGATGTAATCTAGATCCTGAAAGATAAACATGGTTTGTGTTCACTTGTAAGTGGATATTAGCCATAAAGTACAAGACAACCATGGTACAATCCACACACCCATAAAGGCTAAGTAACAAAGAGAGCTGAAGTCGGGACTCAAGGATCTCCCTGGGAAGTGGGGAGAGAAATAGACTTCATGTGTAGACTGCAGAAAGTTGGGTATGGGCACAGCATGGATCAGGTGGGATCAGGTGTAAGGGAATATTGGGGAAAATACTAGAAGTAGTAACTGGAATTATGTGTCATTCTAGTGGTGTGCTGGAGAACTAGTGCTATTAAAACTCCATGGAATCTTTAAGAGGAACCCTACCAAGGACTCCTTGTAATAGGATACAGACAACCTGAACTTGCCATCTTTTGCAACCAGACAATACCTTGAGTGTAGTGATTGAGATACCAACCCAGTTACAAAACCTCCAACTTACATTTCATCCTCCTAATCATTAATACATACCTTTCTTACCTCCAGGTTTTATGTCACATGAACCACAATTTAGAAAAGAAAATATATTTGTTTATCTATCCACTCAGAAAAGTCTTTTTCCTTTCAACAGAGGGTGTTCATTTGGCATTTAGGGGAATGTTCCATTGTAGAAATGATCTCACGTCTAAGAAGGTTTCTAGTTCTCAAATAGTTTTTATCCAGAAGAGATCTGCATATTTACAGTAAAGAGCACTCTGATAAACATGGAATATTTTTATTTTTCATGTGGCAGTCTGGATGAGTTTACGCAGGTTTTTTTTTTTTTTTTTCAGTTTACTGATATGTATAGAGGAAAAATCCTTTGGATATATTGTGTGCTTTCTCCATCCACTGTTACAGATTTAATTTGGAGGGTAAGGGGAGAAACTTTCAGGAAAGCTAATTGGTCTCTAGTTGCAATAATCAGTTACACAGCACCATAAAATATGTAGTACTTTTCAGTTTCAAAGCATTTCACCAATCAAATCTAATTGCCACATTCATGTGATATGGTTATTTTTTCTCTGGGCTAGCATTCTTTCCTCCTTGGGTTTATTTATTTATTTATTTACTTGGTGCATTAAAGCCTTTGTCTAGTAAAGTAACTATTGATTATTTTTCATTACGAGTCTGTTCCTTTAAGGGTTTCTTGTATGATACAAGTCCCTTTAAAGTTGTCTTGATTGTCAGAAGAAGCAATCTCCACTGCTGTTGGTGGCCTTTAGTAAAGACTGAAGGTAAGAGCAAAGCTTCTTCTTAGCATTCTCAAGCAAAGGAAAGAAAACTTTCAAGGCTAAGAGACAGTTTCATAAAGGCAGCATAGGACAGACCCCCCCCCCCAAAAAAAAAAGGCTACAGGCATGCAACAACTATTAAAGCATATGGGAGACTCACAAACTGAAATAAAAACACCTAGAAATCAGAACAAAGACATAAATAGGTAAACTAGACTCATTCATTTGGCCAATCGTTTTCGGGTATATGTATAGTTCTATAATTCTGATTATCTATCTATCTATCTATCTATCTATCTATCTATCTATCTATCTATCTATCTATTAGATATTTTCTTCATTTACATTTCAAATGCTATGCTGAAGGTCCCCTATACACTCTCCCTGCTCTGATCCCCTATCCATCCACTCCCATTTCTTGGCCCTGGCGTTCCCCTGTACTGGGGCATATAAAGTTTGCAGGACCAAGGGCCCTCTCTTCCCAAAGATGGCTGACTAGGCCATCTTCTGCTATATATGCAGCTAGAGACACGAGCTCTGGGGGTACTGGTTAGTTCATATTGATTTTCCACCTATAGGATTGGAATCCCCTTCAGCTCCTTGGGTACTTTCTCTAGCTCCTCCATTGGGGGCCCTGTATTCCATCCAATAGATGACTGTGAGCATCCACTTCTGTATTTGCCAGGCACTGGCATAGCCTCTAATTCTGACTTTTGTTCCATTTATTACCACTTAGCCTTTTTCTTTGAAATTCTGCTTCATATATCTAGCCTTCTGCAATTTTGTGGACCTGTGTAGCTATCACCTAATTACCAGCTATCATAGATTTCAACATATTTTAAGTAATATATCAACACATGCGTGCACATAAATGAAATTCCAAAGAGTATTTTAAATTTATCTTTGAATTTCCTATTCTTTCCTAAAAATAATAGTGTAATTGGTATCTTTTTATTTAAAAAAATTTCAGAAGATGGCCCAGTCGGCCATCACTGGGAAGAGAGGCCCCTTGGTATTACAATCTTTATATGCCCCAATACAGGGGAATGCCAGGGTCAAGAAGTTGGAGTGGGTGGGCAGGGGAGCAGGGCAGGGGGAGGGGAGAGGGAACTTTTGGGATGGCATTTGAAATGTAAATTAAGAAAATATCTAATAAAAAATTTTGAAAAAGAAAGAAGTGGAAAATTACTTTCTTTCAAAAGCTTTTAAAAGATACATTGTCTAGTATGAAAAAAATATATCAAATAATTCAATGCTTGTTTTGTTCTGATTTTAAACTATTTACTAAAATGACAATAACTTAACATGCTTTATGAATTATAAAATATTTTACATTTCAATTAAAAGTACACTAAACTATTTTTATGACCTAATCAATGTATAAAATTTATTAAAGAAACAAGGGAGCACCAATTTAATTGGTATCATTAGTACATTGATGGATTCTGATGGATAACAAACTTATAATGAAGTTTAGCATTGTTTTAGTTATTATTTAGAGTCAGGCAAATTAAGCAAGTGTCAACAGTACCAAATCCTGACAATTCACTATGAACTCACAATTTTAAAAATGCTAACTAAATCTTATCTATCTGGAACATCACTAAATCTTGCCAAGCTGAGTAGATTGTCAAGTATAATAAATAATATCTGATTTATTTTTTATTAAAAAAATCACAGTTCATTTTTCAAAGATGAAACCTTCCCTTGATATTAGATTTTTCCTAAGTGTATGACACGGTGACTCCAACGTGGCATAGTGACAAGCAGTCAACATGCAGCCAGTGAGGAGAATCATCTGATGCAAGCACAGCAGCTGGAAACCAGTTGAGCATTATAAACTTTTAACACATAATACTTAAACTCAACACATTTTAATACATTGAAGTCTTCAGAACTAGTCTTCTAAAATATGACAAAAGTTTCAGTGCAAACAGAAGTATACTGACTTCCATCAGGGTTAGTGCATTGTGCAACCTTCTAGCATGACTTAATTTACTTAATAAACATTAAGTACAAAATCATTACGTTTGCAGAAAACTGGATGGTGCTGAAAACTTTTAATGTTAAGCCAAATAAGCCAGAGTCAGAAACATAAATATGTTTCATGGTTATTAGTCAGATTTAAATTGTGTGTGTGTGTGTGTGTGTGTGTGTGTGTGTGTGTGTGTGTGTGTTTAAATATGTTCATTAAGCTAGACAGGGGGCCATAGAAATAAGGAACAAAACAGAGAAGATGTGGGAAATAGGGAAGATATTGGAATTGATGTGACAGGAATCTGAAGGGTAATTACTATCTGTTTTGGGAACTGAGGAGCACCAGCTAGAGGAGGGAGGGGCATGAAGGAAGATAGAGAGAAGGGAATTGTGAAAGCCAATTATAATGACTCACTCATCATGCTTCCATGAGGAAATGTATTACTTTGTATGCTAAGTTAAAACAATTTTAAAAAATGGTTAAAAACATCATTTAATAGGAAGAATGTGTGTCCATTTGGGAATAATTTCAAGAGAACAGTTTTTATGTGGCAAATATTCCTTTTATCACCTTGAATTTTCACCATTTTATTACAAATACTTTCTGTATGAACAGTTAAACATTTAATTGACGGAGTATGATCTATGATTTTTACCTGGTGTTTATCTTCAAGTATTTATTCATCATAATTTTATAAAATAATACATAGATTTTTAACAATTAAAAAAAGGGAAGATATTGTACAACCTTTAAGAGGAAGATAAAAATAATGTGTGCATCAAATGTCAAAGTGCATTCTCCACAGGGAGAAGGTAACCCTGGAGCAGCTCGGTTCTTTCTTCATAATTCAACTTTAAAGGGAATATTTACAAAACTGTTTTATTTACTAAACACAGTAATGTGGTTTCTGTTCAATTAGCCATGATATATTTAAATGTATGTGGTAGTTAGCAATAGCATTTATTGTTTAGAGACACACTACTATATCTAGAACTGATATAACTTATGAAAGTTTTATTTTGCAGATGTGCCATCATAGTGACTAATGGAAATTAGCAATGAAGTACTAGGCTAGTGACCTTGTCTATTCCATTTGATCTGTGAATAGATGAGAGACTAACTAAAATTTTTCTTGACACATGGATGTGTCATGAATATGTAACTCCTGATTGATTGATTGATTGATTGATTGATTGATATTTATTAGAGTTATACTTTTTCTGTGTAGCACTGGCTAATCTGGAACTCACTATGAAGAGAAGACTGGCTTAGAATTCACAGAGATGGGTCTACCAGCCCATATCTGCTTCTTCTGGAATTATAGGTGTGCATCACCATGCCTGGCACTTTGACATTTATTGTTCAAAAACAATAAAGGCTGCATGATGGTGTCTTCTTGATATTGTTCTTCCTATGCTACTGCAATCAGCATGTTGGAAGGAACAAGAGAAAAATACAGAGGTCCAGGAATATAATAGAAATGTGTACCAGTAATGGATAGGGAACTGTGGGTAGTTACTAGAAAGTCCCAGATGCCAGGGAGGCAAGAGGCTTCCAGGATGACTTTAGTGGAAATACCTAACAAAGGGGAGATAGAATCTGTAGAGACCACATACAATAGGCAGGTGTAGCCCCCAGTTGAGCACCAGGGCCACCCACCCACCTCATAGTTTTTAACCCAGAAATGTTTCTGTCTAAGGGAAAAACAGGGATAAAAAGTGGAACAAAGACTTAAAGGACATCCAGAAACTGCCTCACCTAGGCATTCATCCCATCTGCAGACACCAAACCCAGACACTATTGCTGATGGCAAGAAACACTTGTTGATAGGAACCTGGTATGGCTGTTCCCTGACAGGTTCTACCAGAGCCTGACCAATGCAGATGCAGATACTTATAACCAACCATCAGAACGAGCCTGGGGACTCAAGTGCACAAGATTATTTTCTCTTATGAACAGAGTCAAAACAATAACAAGCATCTTCAAACCCGAAGCAATCCATGAAAAACTGGACTTGGAATCTAGAGAGTGCTAAAAAAATATGTTTAAGTGATGTCTCCAAATAGTTTTTATTCTTAGAAATCAGGAAAATTAAAATTGAAACAACATTTAGATTTAATATTACCCAAACCAGAATGGTAAAGATAAACCGAACAACCATCATCAAATAAAGAAGAACACGTTGGAGAGATGGAACTAATCCAGCCAGTGTGGAAATCAGAGTGGAGGATCTCAAAAATTTAAAAATAAATCTACCATGTAACCTGGCTTTACCACTCCTAGTATATATCCAAGGATTTATTCAGCCATACCCATTGCTGCTCTACTCATGATATCAAGAAAACTGAAACAACATAAATGCCCTTCAACTGATGAATGAATAATGAGAATATTATAAACTATGGAATACTATCCAGCTTTAAAGAAAAATGGCCAATGTAGGCTTTGATTTTTCAAAGCCTACTTTAATTATGGTTATTAAATAAATGTTTAACCTCCCTTCTAGCATACCACCTATCAGAGATAGCAGAAAGGGAAGATTAATGGGGTGAAAGAGGATGTAGACTTATGTAAAAATAGTTCTTTGGGGCTATTTCAATCTTATTTGTCAGGATAGCTACAGATAAGTTTGCCTGAATCAGCAGTGGCAACTCAATCCATTTGCAAACAAATTATGAATATGCCTTTGTATCCATACACATACAGGCTGTCAATGCTTCCATGAAGAGCCACAGACTCTGATAAAATCCCCAACATCAGGTATGAGAAGCTCTCTTTAGAACTGGTGCTTTGGGTTGTCTTAGAGACAATGAAAACATAGTTGCTGATGCCTTTGGTTGCCCCCCAGAGGCTGAAGTTAAGTAAGTTTTATTGCTGAAGACATAATAAGGACCTAAATAAAGGTAGTGCTTACTTAAAGCCTCTCCCTGGGTACTCGATTCTATAGTATTGGAAAACACCAGACAAGTTTTCAAAGGCAGGAAAGTAGCCAATAGTTCTATTTGGTTATATCAATAATAATGAGCTAAAAGAATGACCTGCATGGCACTACATGCCTAGGAGAGCTGTAGTGTAACCATCATCTCTCTAGTTTAATTCTAGGCCCCCCAAAACCAAGAGTGAAATAATTTCTGGCTGTGGTAACCTAGCCAACTACCTGAAGCTAGTGGAATTATGCATCTTGGAGGAGAACCTACAACTATAATTTTACTATAACTGTTTAATTGTTAACTATCTTATAAGTATTAATCCTATACTCAAACATAAGTGTAGTTCTCTCCTCCATTAAAGGAATGTCTCCTTGATTTGAAATGTTGATGGAATAAGAGAGGACTTCAAAGCATAATATATATTTTTCAATACTTCATATTTCATGGGCATTTCCATAAATTTCATAGAATGAATCTGTTTTCCATCTTGGACATAAAAAGAATGTGATCATTGTTGCTAGTTTCCTTTTCAATGTAATTTATAGTGATTTCTTTTGAACAAACAATTTTAGCTAGAAAATGACTTCTAGGAAAAAGAACAAAAACATAAAACTATTATATTTCTTACATATACTCTCTTTTTTTCCATCTTAAAAATTTAGATTATAATATAATCACATTATTTCCTTCTTTCTTTTCTTCCTTCCAAATCTCATACATAATTATTATTGCTCTCTTTTAAATCCATGGCTTCTTATTTTATTAATTGCTGTTATTTGCATACATAAATATGTATAATACATACATATTTCTAAATGTATCTTATTCAGTCTATATAATGTTATAGGAATACATGTTTTTAGAACTGATCATTTGGTATTAGGTAAACGATTGGTGTGCTTTTCTCTGGGTAAGGCCATGTTTTTTACTCCTTGGATTTCTTAGTTGCCTATAATTCTTTGTGTAGGGACTGCTCAATCCTTTGGTATGTCTCTCAATCAATTCTCCACACAACTGCCTAATTGATCTTTCAAAAACATAAATCTGGACATGTGGTTAAGATGTATGTACCTGTTCTTAAGTGATATAATTTTAGATTTGTAACTAGTTTTAAATCTTAGTAGCTGTAATCTATGGAATTTATTTAAACTCTCTAAGCCTAATGACCTATTTAGAAATTGAAATTTTTAAGTTTTCTTTCTGAGGAGTAATAAACAATATACTTGTTATAGTCTCATGGATATAAATATTGTTCAGTGTTTGGTTATTGTTACTGTTATTGTTGATATTTAATATAGTTCCTCTATTTGAATTATTCTGCAGTTCTATATCAAATTTACGATAAAATCTTAGAGATTTGGATGTTTCACAGGTGTCTTTTGTTTGTTTGTTTGTTTGTTGTTTTTGTTTGTTTGTTTGTTTGTTTGTTTGTTGAGACAGTGTTTCTCTGTATAGCCCTGGCTGTCCTGGAACTCATTTTGTAGACCAGGCTGGCCTCAAACTCAGAAATCTGCAGGCTTTCACAGGTGTCTTATGCATCCTCTTATGCAATGTTCCTTGAGCCTTAGGTATGTGCAGGGATGTTTTATAGATGTATCCTTTGGGACTGGGCTCTACAACTTGGCGTTGTGTTGGTTGTGGTTTTCTAGAATGGTCTTACTTTGTTCACTTTATATTTTTCAAGTGTGTGTGTGTGTGTGTGTGTGTGTGTGTGTGTGTGTGTGTGTAGACTTAAACATAATGTTGAGTATTATCCATCTTCACTCTCCTTCCTTCTACTTTATTCAATGAGTTATGATCTTTCATCCAAAACAAAAGCTTTAATCCCTGAGAAATCTTCTCAGTCTTCTATCCTTTAAAAATATTTCACACACTACACCAAATAACAAATAATTAAAAGTTTTGTTAATATTCAATAATTAATATACTACCTTTCAGATCATCATTTTTTAAAAAAGACATCTCCATGTTCTTATTTTGTTTACAAGAGTATATCTTGATTTGATTTATTAGTATGTTATAGGGCTGAATATTTAGAGATATCCTATGTCTGAAGTGAATGTTATCTTTAGTAAAAGGATTTTTACCTTCAAGTTTCAGGGGGCAACCAAAGTCTATGCCAATAATCTATATATTTTTGAAAGTCCCTTCATTGTCATTGTGCTCCATCTAACATCTGGAAGGGACAGGCTTGTTAGTCTTTGGCTTTTGTGAAAGTATCATCATTTTCATCCGAAACTTCATTTAATGTAGGTATATATTTTTACAGACAGACAGACAGACAGACAGACAGACTGACAGACAGACAGACTGACAGACAGACAGACAGACACACACACACACACACACACACACACACACACACACAGAGAGAGAGAGAGAGAGAGAGAGAGAGAGAGAGAGATCACACAATACAGTGTTTATCTTAAACTTAGAAAATAATGGTTTGTGGGCTTTCAAGCATTCTTAATGTTTTTATCTCTCCATTTATATTACTCTTCCACAACCTATTTTCCTTCTTCCTATATAGCCCTTGTTCTGTCCTTCTCTTTCCAGCTCTATATTTCCTTTGCTTATCATGGTTCCTCTCTATGTTCCTGGCTTCTGTGATTATCTCACGTCTTATATTCAAGTCTGAAGAGTCACTGCTTGGATACACAAAAAAGAAAGAACATGCAGCATGTGTCTTTAGATCTGCTTACATTACCTAGAAAAATATTTTCCCATTCCATGCTTTAACTTGCAAGTTCCACATGCCCGCAGTACCGACAGGTTAGAGGAGGTTATCAGATTTCCTGGATCAGGAGATAAGGATGGATGCTAACTGCCGTGTGAGTGCTGGGAAATGACCCTTAGTCCTATTTAAAAGTAGCAGTTCTCTTACCCACTGAGCCATTCTCCTGCCCTGTGGTCTCATATTTAAATAGATTTTAATACAGTGACATTTCAGAAGCAGAGAATAAAGTAGTGTTTCTGAAAGCCTAGAAATAAATGAGATTTGAGATAACCTGGTTCAGGGTAATTGCATTTCAAAAAAGTAGGAAGAAGAAGTTCTAATAATTTATTTTTGTATTTTATTTGTGTTGTACACATATTGGTATCATGGTTGATAACAATGAATTACATACTTTAACATGAGTATTGGGTCTTTAATATCCTAGTTTAATCTTTTACAAATAATCAAAATTTTTCTTTTTTATTAATCAAATAATAGTGTTCAAACAACCTGTTATTTGTAGATATAAAAATAAATACTTTTAAGGAGTCTTGAATCTAATCAATCATGTTAAGGCATCAATTCAGTTTACATTATTTAAATTAAATTATTTATTTATTTCTGTTCCAAATGTTGTCTCCCTCTTTGTGCTCCCTCAGAGTTCCTTCTTCCATCTTTCCCTCTTTTTTGCCTCTGAGAGGGCAACACAACCATGTGATATTGCCTGTTCCCATGTTGGTGCATCAAGTCTCTGCTTTACTAGGTGCATCCTCTCCCCCCTGAGGGCAGACATGGCAGCCCTCTGCTACATATTTGTTTTGGGATTCTGACCAGCCTGTGTATCATCTATGGTTGGTGACTTAGTCTCTGGGAGCGCCCATGGGTCCAGGTTTCTTGACACTGTTGGTCTTCCTGTGGGGTTGCCATCTCCTTGTTGGTCTTCCATTCTTCCCCTAACTCTTCCACAGGGATCTCTAAACAATGTCAAATGTTTGTCTGTCAATATCACATCTGTCTCAGTCAGCTGCTGGGTAGATTCTCAGAGGGCTGCTATGCTAGGCTTCCATCCTTATAAGCACAATATAAGATAATTAATAGTGTGAGGGATTGGTGCCTGCCCATGGGATGGGCCTCAAAATGGGCCAATCACAGGTTGACCATTCTTCAGTCTGTGCTTTGTCTTTGTCCCTGCATTTCTTTTAGACATTATTGAGTTTGAGTCAAAACTTGTATAGGTACATTATTCTGCTACTGGGGGTCCTGACTGTCCACTGGAGGTGGTCTCTTCAGGTTCCATATCCCAACTGTTGGGCATGTCTACTAAGGGCACCTGCATTTACTCCTGGGTTTCTCCACATCCTGGCTCTCTGGAACTTCCTGGAGAATCCACCTATCTCTGACCTGAAGTAGATGCATGTTTACATTTTTTTCTCCTGCCTCTCTGGGACTCTCTTCAGTCTCTTCCCATCCCTGATCCTTCGCCCACTCTACCTCTCCCCTCACCCTCCCAGGTCCCCTCTTCCTCTCCCTCCGCAGACTATTTTGTCCCCCTTCTAAGTAGGATTGAAACACGCTCACTTGTGCCTCTTTCTTATTTAGCTTCTTTGGGTTTGTGGGGTGTATCATGGGTATTTTGAACTTTCTGGCTAATATTCACTTATCAGTGAGAACATGCCCTGCAAACTCTTTTGGACTGGATTATCACACTCAGGATGATACTTTCTAGTTCCACATATTGCCTGCAAATTTCAGGATGCCTTTGTTTTTAATAGCAGTATAGTATTCCATTGTGTAAATGCACAACATGTTCTGTATCTAGCCTTTTGTATGATGGCCACTTTCAGTATGTTAAGCCTCTTATCCATGAGCAAGGGAGATCTTTCCATATTCTACTTATCTTCCTCAATTTCTTTCTTCAGGGACTTGATGTTCTTGTCATAGAGGTCTTTCACTAGCTTGGTCTGAGTTACACCAAGATATTTTATGGTCTTTTGATGACAATTGTGAAGGGTACTATTTTCCTAACTTCTTTCTCAGCCTGTTTATCACTTGTATAGAGGATGGCTATTGATTTCTTTGAGTTAATTTTGTGTCCACTCACTCTACTGAAGGTGTTTATCAGCTTTGGAGTTCTCCAGTAGAATTTTTGTATTCAGTTATGTATACTATCATATAATCTGCGAATAGTGATGATTTGACTTCTTCTTTTCCAATTTGTATTCCTTTGATCTCCTGTAATTCCCTTATTTTTTTTTTTTGTCTTGAACTTTAAGTAATATATTGAAGAGATGTAGGGATAGTAGACAACCTTGTCTTGCCCAAATAGAAGAAAGTGATTGTATAAATTGAACCTTCTGGAGGAGGAAGTTAGTTAGCACATGAGTATTAATCATTTGGGATACTAGTATTCATTTTTCAATGACTTAGGTATCTCATTCCTTTTTTTTCTTCAGATAATCAACATAGTAGTATTGAAATTACATAAAAGACTTGAGGTTAAATCTTTTTCATGGTTCACAATAGAAAATTATTAGAATAGGTTCATAGTAATGTTTGTACTGTGAGTCCCTTGGGTTTATACTAAGATTTGAATTAATTATCACAGTTCAGGGGCCATAGTATAGTCTTAAAAATTATTATCATGAAAATATCATCAACATTTATTTCTTAAAAATTGATAAAGTAGTCAATGATATTATTAAGCCATCTTTCTCTACTTTCTCTAGGTAAAGTGGGAGAGTTCTAAACACTTTATTTTGTTCAAAACTATTTATTTTGTAGGCACTTTCTGTTTGTATTGGTTTTCTTTTCCTAGAAATTTCCTACTGTATCTGTCAAGATTCAGGATACACATATATTCTAGGAATCCGAGGGATAAGAGCATTCATTAACCTGTAAGCAATTCCAGACTGTCTAATGCCTTTAAAAGTAAGAGTAGGGGCTCACCATATGGGTGATTTCATAGCTACAGTGTTAAGAATAGTTGAGGTAATCACCATCACTATCATGAAAATTTCAGATTCTCCCACCCATGAGTATTGTAACACACACACACACACACACACACACACACACACACACACACACACACACTGTGGCCAGGTGCTTCACAATTATACCATCTTAGAAAAGTTTCTACTTTATAAGATACATCAAAATGATTTTGATGAAACAGATTTAATGTTCTAATTCTTAGAATATTTCAGGCGAGACTCAATTGTAAATCTGAATGTTATATCTAAACTGACAGTAAATAGCATGTGAAATATCCCTATTATATTTACAAAATGCCTATGTTAAGTGTACAGAGAAAGCAAGTTATTATAAGGCTAGGATGTATGTGAATTAATATATAGTGTTTGCTAATCCTAAATGATACAAACAAGTTGATAATTAGCTTTCTAGTATTATGTAATGTTAATTGTACACTTAGCAAGAAATCTGGGCATTTCATTTTTCTGTATTTACTCCAGAAATATTTCTATGTAAATATAGATAATTTTGATGAACACATAAGCACTAATACTATAGTCTCAACCAGAGAAATCATCTGTGACGTCTTTCAACAGTAGAAAATATACACACATAATAGAATATTAAATGAGTGTAATAATAACATTTAAAAGGGATATATTGCTGCCATAAGCAATTATATGATGAGATCTCAAAATGCATACTTTATTCATACCTGCTAACATATCTTTGTGTTGGGGAACCCTGCTATTAAGGTAGTAATCCCCCATAAGCAGATGACTTTCTGAGCTCAAGGCAAAATGAGGGACTCCATTTCTTAGCAGTGCTTCCCTACATCTGTCTGTCTTTATCTAGAGAGTGCCTCTGAACCCAGGGACAGGCCTTGTGTGGCCTTGTCTGAAAAGTGACCTTGTACAAAGTTCTCTGAAGGTCTGTATAACTCAGCACACACAGCCCATTCTGTCTCCTACAGACACAATATTTAGTGCTGTATTATAATTTATCTGCCCTTTCTGTTCACCTGTTGCTATGACTAATTAGCCCCTTCCACTGTAACCCTAAAAAAGTCCTACTGAAACAATAAAGTAGACCCATCTCTCGGGAGAGGTCTCTAGAATTCATTCCACTATACTCAATGATCATCTGAATCCTGTTCTCCACCTCTGCTCCCTTTGTCCTGTCTATGCTGGTGGTTATAACATCCCAGGAGAAAGGGAGGCAGGCAGTTGTAATCTAGAGTATAAACAAACCTTGAAAGAGAAACCTTGGCTTTTACTATTCAAAAATGTCTCAAGGATGGACGGCATCTCCAACTTTTATATCTCTTCACTGTTTTCTATATTCTTAGTTTGGTTGTAAATTCTTTGACTCAAGTGATGTAGAAATATGAGCTTTCATAAATATTCCTGGTTAATTGTTTTAAGCATGAAGATAATTTAAGAATAAGTCAATGATTGGCCTAAATAATCATATTGTTAGTTCAACCCTCACCCCAATATCTACAACGTAAGTAGATAAAGTTGACTTCATGCCAGATCTCTATGCTTCATATTCAGGGCATTCACATTGCCAAGTGTTTTGAAATAAACTATTCATCAGTTTACATAAAATCTAGATTATTAAAATTTTGCATATTATTAGATCAGTCCTAATTTTGGAAGAAATTCAATTTACAAAATAATTGTTTCCAGAATTATAAATATTTCATTATGAATTAATATGGAAAAACATCTCAGTTTTTATTGTCTTTTATGTATAAAGCTATGCCTCATAAAAAGCAACATCATCAACCATCAGAAAATACTGCAACATTGTTTCCTCTGACCTATTTGTTTAGTTAATCTCATGCAGTTGGTATTCATTTAACAATGGTTATTTATGTAAGTAGTTTATTTCTAGACTTGGACTTATTAAGAACATTTATTCATGGGATAGCATTGGGTAGTCAGAGCACTCTACACTCTCTAAATTACTAGTTTTTCTCTGAAGCTGCATAAGGTGAATTAAATAGAAATTAAGTGATACAAGGTTTAGAATTGAGAAAAAAACCACAAACACCAAATGTGTGAGTAAAAACAGGTTGAAAATAGAGAAATTATTTAGGAAGTTTGTGATAACTTGTGCCTATCTCTGAGTTAGCACAAATAAGCAAGGACTATGGATGAAGGCAAACTGTAGCAGTATGTAATTCAAGAGACAGCTATCCAATTCTAAGAGGCAAACAGAACAGTTTAAAGTGGTCCCAAAGACAAGATAAGAGGCAAGAATAAGGAAGAGGTTACATTCTAGTGTTCTCTCTGCCCATCCTAAAACCCAGAGAAAAGTCACAACTAAACAAAATGGGAAATGAACACATGCTGTCAGTAAGTATTGGGTTCTACTTGAAGAAATTTGAAGACCTTAGTATTCAAATAGTTATGACAATTTTTTCAGAAAAGCTTTAAAATTAAATTGTGATGAGGTTCTTTAGCAACTGCTACCAAGAACATTAAGATAAGTTGGAAAACTCTCATCCTGAACAACTAGAGTTAGATGTACCTATGACACAGAGTGCCTGTAGCTACTACCCAGCTAGACCATATGCCCCGTTATAACAGTAAGTAGGTCTGAATGAGTACACCCTCTCAGCTCCTTAAGGATGTCCAAATATGTGCATATTTTCTTCTAGATGTAAAGAAAATTTATTTGTTTTTAATAAAAAGTTCAGCAGACCCTAAAGTTACCCAAGAACATCCAAGAAAAGAAGAGAGTTTTATCTTTGCACTTAACTACATAGATAAATTACCAGCATACACTGGAAGAAAGAACACCATGGTGGTAGTTCCTTTCTATTTGCACTGACCATTGGCAAATAAGGTCATGGCCAAAGACTCTTTCTTTTTTTTTTCAAGACAGGGTTTCTCTGTGTAGCCCTGGCTGTCCTGGAACTCACTTTGTAGACCAGGCTGGCCTCAAACTCATAAATCCCCCTGCCTCTGCCTCCGGAGTGCTGGGATTAAAGGTGTGTGCCACCACGCCTGGCGGCCAAAGACTCTTATGGTAAATTAATTTCCAAGAGTGGATTTAATAATAATGAAATAAATATCATAAAAAATAATGAAGTAAGAACAAATACGTTTTCCAATCAAACTGAGACAATCAATGTAGGAGACTTTGCTCAATGAATATGAGTAAAAAAGACTGATAACTAGATAATTTAATTAAAAATAGTATCCAAATGTTTTGTTAAACAGATACATTGGAATTTTCTCGCCACAAAATTTTGTTCCATATTAGACACTATGAAACAATAAGTGATGATACTTAGATCAATCCACATGTCTTTTGTGTCCAATCCTATGCTTGGTTGGAGAGAAAGTAAAGCTCTGGAAATATTGCTTTTTCATGCATAATATGGCAACTTTCCTAAATCACTAATTAATAATGAGTTCACAGTATAAATTCAGTACTAGAAATTGACTAGAGAGATCAGAATTAACTATGGGACTTTTTTTTTTTTACTGTTTCCATTAAAAATACTGTTTTCAGGGTGCAGTTAGACTGCCTTCTTATGAGGAGCATTGCATGTAAATTGAGCAAATCACTTGTGCAAGTGAAAGAAGATCCTTCGGCATTCCATTATCTTAAAGTCCTTGAGTTGTAATTAGGAATGACAGGTGATTCTATTTATTGTTACAGATTCTGTGCTCTGCCGATTAGATTTGAGTCACTCTGGCTACTGTAAATGGATGATTGATTTATCTCTCATTGATAATCACATTAATTAACCCCTGAGTAGCAATTACTGAACATTCCATCAGCTATACACTCAGATAAATAATTACAGTGTCCAAAATTAGACTTGCTTTCTTGCCATCAACCAACTTAGAGATAGATCCCCTAGTCATTTCAAACATTTAAATAAATTAGAAATAAATGCTCCATATATTATCTAACTTATAGTTATAAAGTCCTCTTGTTAAGTTATATAATTTCTGGAAAATACATTTATTGGAAGGTAAAACTAAGTATTGTGCCTGTTTCTGTAACACTCCATCATGCTTCTATATAATGAATCAATATTTTGGATAAAAAGGAGTCTGCCTCTCCCTTTGTCCTGATTTATCAAAGATTATGGAAATTCTCTTGCTTCTCTTCTTTTTTTCTGTCCCATCACCCATTTCCTGATTGTTTTGTGCTTCTGCTTCTGTTGCCATTTATTCTTAGTTTGGACATGTACCAAACAGTATGATTTTTCTGCTTTTAAATTTCAGCATCAGTAAGAAAAGAAGTTACTAGATGTAAAATGTATAAAATGGATCATGGAATTGGTCCATTTTCAGTGAAATATATATTTTCATCTATATTATATATAGATGATTTTATACATATAATATATATCTCTGTGAAACACATGTTTATAGAATGACATAATTTCCTAACAGGTGTACTTGCATTTTTAGAACAGACAATCCGAAAAAGAAACTCCATTGGAGAGAGATGTGATATAAAAAAAAATGAATAAAAGGAAAAAGGAACTGGACACTGTTTAGTTGTTACAGTTGATCCCAAAAGTAGCTTTAGTTTTAATAATGTGAAATCTAATAGAAATGTGACTAAATCATTGCATACTGAATATGAAATTTTAATTGAGAACAAGTTTCTTTCTCTATTGAGGATCCTCCTACATAGGCTATAACATATTAGAATCTAATAAGTCATATTCACAACTACAAAGAGAAAAAGGCATTTTAACTATGAAGCTAGTTAGGGTGCATTGAAGCTGAGGGAAGTATGCTTGCTTTCCGGTAGTGTGCCTCTCTGAATACACATACTTCTACACTGCCATTTGTCTGTTGTTCATAGACAGGACCAATGAGTGATCTAACAGTGAGCTAAACACAGAAAATAAATGAGAATTAAGAAGAGTCATAAATTCAACTCACCTTATCAAATAGATCATGCATTCAATAAAAATATTATATTACATTATTTCTATATAACATGGTTCACTATAGCTTTCTTTATTTAAACAATTCTGAACACGTACATTTAATTAGAGTGACTTGAAATGTTTCTATGGAGCATGCACATGCAAAGAATACTGCTAATTATGAATGTTTTCATACACAGCTATTTATGACTTCTTGGTTTCTTCATTATGTTATACACTTATAAGAATATTTTCCTTATAACTCCTATGTAATTCCTTTAGTAAAAGTAGTTAATAGAAATTTATAATTATCATTCAAAGAATCAAATTAAATCAAATTAGGTAATATTTATAATTACATAGAAATTTTTCCTGTAGATTGATAAACATTTTCATTATAAAGTGGTTTTAGAAAGCATTTCTTCTGTAACTATTAAGTTTAAAGTTCACTATAGAACTTCAATTCTTTCTTGCAAATTCTAAGATAATTGAATATGAATTAGTAAGGATTAAATGTTTGTGTTGGCAATTTCTTCTAACAAACCTAACTATATTTGAGTTTTAACTGTTTGGCTGTATTCCCGTTGAGTAAATAGTTTGAAACAAACAGAAAAGCTAAAAGCCTATTAGCTACAATTTTGGCAACATAGAAATCCTGGTACTTCTCAATAGATCAATTAAAAGGAAATTTCTGTTGTATTTGCTGTATAAGCTAAAATAAGAAAATGCAGAAACAAACACATAGGAGTGATGTGGGACCTAATATGGTGAAGAGTTTGCATAATGGTATACAATATATAAAGATAGAGGGTGTTATCAACAAATTCATTAGGATCATTGTTAATTAAACTGTATAGCTTTTAATTAAAAGTCAACTATAAATCAAATGACATGACTATTACTGTTTTGATAGTAATTCAAGTTAGCAGCTTTCAAAAATGATAGACAGGTAACTGAATATGTTCAGATTCAATTGTATTAAATGTTGGAGTCCTCCAAAAGACCCTCACTCACAAAAACCACAGATACCAACATCGCTGCAAACAGCAAGAGGGTTTTTTTGTTTGTTTGTTTGTTTGTTTGTTTGTTGATCCAACACATTGGGGACCCGACTCATCACTCAGGCAAGACCAAACCAAGAACACACATTTTATACCTTGTAAGGGGCAGATTTAGGCAACAGGGCTAGCTGGCTTCTTCTAATTGGTATAACAAGTAACCTTTTCAGGCATTGGCTGGTTTGCATAGGGTGACTAACTTTGGCCTAGTCCTTTCACTCTGCCTGCCCTAATGGTTTATTCTCAGCATTGTTTAGTCAGCCAGCTTCCTTATCGGGCTCTGCACTTGTCCTGCTAGTATAGTTTGGAAAGTCCCTTCAGAGGGGGAAGGGGATAGTTGGTCTTGAATTTATTTTGGATTCTATATTCCCCCCTTTTTCTCTGGTGCATTTCAATCCTGAAATGATGTCTCACTTTATTGCAGCTGCTGATATTGTTGTCTGAGCACCAAAACCTGTACTGTACTTATGTGTTCTTGAATAAAAAATTGTAAGTGATTATGGATGCATGGGCCAAAGGTTAAGAGCAGAAGCAGGATAAGAAGGGGTAGTAAGCAAGACTCCAACTTTTGATGCGTTGGCCGGAAATATCCTCCTCAAGACCCAGACACCGTGCATTGGAGCACTGCTCCAGCAAGGTAAAGTGGGAGCCCTGTAGGTCTTTTTCTGTCTCTCTGTCTTTATTGTTTGTTTACTTGTGTGTCCTCTGCTAGACCACCTTCTGATTCTGTTCTGTTTTGGTTTTGTCTGATAGCTGCCAGAATGGCGGGCAGATGTGCCAGAATGCCACAGCAACCAGAAATGCAGAGGACGCTCTTGTCTCCTGCTGGGAAAAAGGTCCTGAGAGGGTCTCTCTCCATCTGGGCAGGGGAAGTAATTGTCCCTGGCCTTCTGATTCAGTTTTCATTATGTGGCAGTTGCCTGGAGGATGGTTTCTGTTGTGTGTCATGATGTGTCTCTCTGTGTTTGGACTTGGACTGACGACTGTTTTGAGAATCATGGGACAGACACTACCCATCCCTCTGGGCCACCCCTTTTCTCCCATCCACAGGTCCCCTACCAATTGGTACTTATGCCCTCTTGGAAAAGCCATGAAGAAAATCCTGTTTGACCCTGATGCTGATATCCTTCTTTCACATCCTCTGCCACCGCACTACCTATCCCCCTATTCTCCAACTCCAGGGAGCAGCTGGTGGGGGCCATCCTTGGATAGCCAAGGTGGCAGACCATTGGCCCAGCCTGCAGACCTGGAGCTGAGGGAGTTCTGGCACGACTGCTCAGTGAAGCCCAGGCAGCAGGCCTCCTCAGGCAGCCCTACCCTCATTCCCATCCCCTTTGGACTCACCTCTGGGCTGGGCTGTGCCATGTGTACGAGGTGGAGCAAGGCAGAGTGAGGCAGAGTGAGGTGCCAGTGGAGTAGTGCTGAGGGGCGAGCTTGCCTCCACCCCAAACGCCTCCACTGACTGCTGCAGGCTGCCAACACTAGCAGGCTGTGAGGCCCTGCAGTGTTGGGAAGGAACACAGTGTTGGAAATGTTTTCTGAGAAGAAAGGTAGAGAATTCTCTTAGAGACTAGGAAGAACATCCCAGGCGCTGATGGAAGACCCTCTCAGCTGCCTATCAACATGGATGCTGGGTTCATGGAAGATAGGGAGCACCCGGAAATCTATCGCCAGGCTCTAATGGCTGGTCTCTGTGGGGTTGGAAAGTGCTACTAAAGGGATCCTACACCATGCACTGTCTTAAGTGATGTGATTGAAACTACATGTTGTTCTAATAATTATCTTTATGCTAGGTTAAAATGCTTGCAGGTGTTGCAGAAGGAAGTCTGATCACAGCTGGCTGCAGACAATGAGCTGGGTGCATCCAAGACATCCCACCAGTTCCAGGTTGGAGATCTGATCTACATGCGACAGGATTGTGCCTAAACCCTGGAGCCTCACTGGAAGGGTCCCTACCTAGTCCTGTTTACTACCCCTTCTTATCCTGTTTCTGATCTTAACCTTTGGCCCATGCATCCCTAATTGTTTAAGTACAATACATGTTTTGATGCTCAGACAACAATATCAGCAGCTGCAACAAAGTGAGACATCATTTCAGGAATGAAATGCACCAGAGAAAAGGGAGGGGGGGATGAAGAATCAAAAGTAAATTCAAGACCACCGATCCCTTTCCCCCTTTGAAGGGACTTTCTAAACTGTATAATTTTAGCAGTCAAAATGACCAAACTAAGTCTACAGCTGCCAAAACAAGATTAGCTGTTCTCAGAAAAATAACCATAACAACAACAACAACAACAACAACAACAACAAAACAGTTCTCAGAAAAATTCCCCTACCCCACCCCACACTCAATTCTGAGAAAAACTACAAATTGCCCAGAACTTGCCACCAGAATTCCCTGTGACCACTGAGTTTAAAAATATACATATTGCTGCTTTGTTGATCAATTATAATATAGCTGTTAAACCCATCCCAAAAAGAGTAAAAAGAGCTGTGATTTTTGAATCCAGAGTTGACTCTGCCTGTGAGGTTGAGCAATCCCACACACGGAACAATAAGCCTCTTGCCATTGCAGTGATCTATTGTCAAGTTGTGTTTTGGGGGATCATGCACTCAATACTAAGGCCTTATGGTCTTACATACATAGTTGAAAATAAATCCAAACTGAAATTGTGTGATAAGAAAATACATTTAAAAATCCATGTCTGAAAATTAAGTGCCTAAATATTAAATGAGGTTTTATTATTTCAGATGAATCCTTTTTTTTTTTTTGAATTACATATATGAATTTAAAGACTTTTGGTCAAATCTATCCCCTAATTCTCCTCTCAAATTCTTCATTACCCGCCAAAATTTTCCTTCTCTACTTCATTGTACTCTTGGGTTTGGATTGTTTAAAGAATAGTAACAAGAACATTTTTAATCTAAACTACCTGTGCATGATTCAGGGAAAAAAATTAAAATCATATCAAAATGGGTTGTTTTCAAAGGAACAACTAAGCAAACCAAATGCATCTAATGATTTTTTTTCTCTTTTATTAGATATTTTCTTCATTTACATTTCACATGTTATCCAGAAATTTTCCCTTACCCTACCACTTATCCACCCTGCTCCCCTACCCACCCCCTCCCACATCTTGGCCCTGGCATTCCACCGTACTGGGGCATATAGAGTCTGTATGACCAAGGGGCCTCTCCTCCCAATGATGGCCAACTCGGCCATCTTCTTCCATATATATGCAGCTAGAGACATGAGCGCAGGGGGAACTAGTTAGTTCATGTTATTCTTCCACCTATAGGGTTGAAGACCCCTTCAGCTCCTTGGGTACTTTCTCTAGCTCCTACCTTGGGAGTCCTGTGTTCCAACTAATAGCTGACTGTGAGCATCCACTTCTGTGTTTACCAGGCACTGGTATATCCTCCCACAAGACAGCTATATCAGGGCCCTTTCAGCATTATCTTGCTGGCATATGCTATAGTGTTTATTTTGGTGGCTGATTATGGGAGGGATCCCTGGCAGGCGCCGTCACTGGTTGGTCCATCCTTTTGATTCAGCTTCACACATGATCTCTGTAACTCCTTCAGTGTGTGCTTTGTTCTTAATTCTAGGAAGGGGCACAGAGACCACATTTTGAACTTCATTCTTCTTGAGATTCATGTGTTTAGTAAGTTGTATCTTGGGTAGTCTAGGCTTCTGGGCTAGTATCCACATATCAGTGANCCCTATATCTCCTAAAGAAATAGAAGCAGTCATTAATAGTCTCCCAACCAAAAAAAGCCCAGGACCAGATGGGTTTAGTGCAGAGTTCTATCAGACCTTCAAAGAAGACCTAGTTCCAGTTCTTCTTAAAGTATTCAACAAAATAGAATCTGAAGGTACACTACCCAATTCATTCTATGAAGCCACAATTACTCTGATATCTAATGATGTTTTATCTTCAGAGTTATTTGGTCCCATTTTACCTACATTTAAAATACTAGTATATTTAGCCACTTTATTTTGTAAACCTACTTAGTACATTTTCATTTCTGATGATAATTTTTAATGTTTGAATTATTATATCTAAGATTTTTATATAGAGGTTTGTAGAGTTTTAATTACTGTTTGTGTTGATCATCTGTGTACTTACTAATTTAATTTATTGATTTAAAGCACTCAATTTATTTAGATTAGTTTATTTGTGTCTTTTATTCCCCTAGTGGAATTCTAACACTGGTATTTTCTTTGTTTTACTGATGATTTTTAAAGCAAACTTTTTGTTTTCCTTTCCTTCCTATTAGAAGATATTCTGTTTTAAGCCTAACATAGTGCATCCAACAGTTTTGAGCACCTCAGTATTGTACATTAAGAATGCTGAGTCTCTATGGGCCAGTTAATTAGGTTTTTTTGTTTGTTTGTTTTGTTTTCTATATTATTTGCATTTAACGCCACAAAATTTCAATCTTGTAACTTAAGGCATTTTTTCTCTTTCCATTTTACCTATCTTAAGTCCATATTATGAGAAAGAAATCGAAATTTATTTTGGTGTGAAAACAATTTTTTTCTCATCAACACTTACTGTATTACAGACAAATTAGAAATTAAATGAAAAGTGACTATAAGAGAAGATATTTGGCATGCATAAAAGCATAAAGTTTACTCTATCTATCTATCTATCTATCTATCTATCTATCTATCTATCTATCTATCTATCATCTATCTATTTGTACTCAGAATTAATAAATATAATAAAAATATGCAAAATGTTTAACAGCAGACAATTTAGTGAAATGATTGAATGACAAAATCATAAATTCATGCTCAACTTCCCCAACTACTGGGAAAAGACAATTGAATTCAGCAATGAGCTATTTTTATACATCTAGTTAATTGTTATTTGCAGAGAGTCTGCAAATACCATGGGCAGCATAGTAATCCCCATGAGGCAAGAAGGAAGTTGGGTTCAGCATGAGTCTGTAGCTAGTTTTGCATCAAGTTTCCTGAATCTGAGACTAGGAAGTTTATTTTAGATATATTTAAGCACAGAACAATTTGGGAGAAACATTTTCTTGATGATTTTAAGCTCAATTCTGTATGTACAATAAAGCTTTAGACATGCCTACATTGAAACTCTTCAAATTATGGGATGGCCAAAGCAGCTAGAAGCAGCCAGAACACCACCAGTTTTTGGGTGCATGTTTCTTTATGAAGTCAGGGCAAGCGAAGATCAGCAAAGAAAGCAAAGCTCAATGAGGAACAAGGCCAACCAATGCCAGAGCAACCTCAGTGAAGACCAGCAAAGCAAGACTCAAGGAAGACCAGTAAGGTGAACCAAATTCTAGAGCATCGGCTACTCTCTGTTGTCTTATACTTACACTTTTACAAACATGTCTCTCCAAATGTTTGCTCCAGTAAAACATCACATGTCTTTTGCCAGACAGCTTCCAGAAAAACAGTGTGTGTATCTGTTCTCAGCAAAACATCCTCTCATTTGTATCCTTCAGCAAAACATCCTCTCATAAGACAGCTTCCAGAAAAGCATCACATGACAGAATTGAGTTTCCAGTGAAAACAGAAATTCCCACTTCAATTAATTTTAAAAATTCCTGCTTGTTAAATTTTCATATGCATGTGTGGATATTTAAAATACAAAACCTATGCTTTTCTAGGTATATAATATAATTAAAACACTAAAACACATGGGGGAAGGATAACAACTAAATTACAATAGTGCTAATTGCTAGAGAAGTGTAAAAAAAGGAAATATGACCTAGTAGGAATGTTCTGAAAATTTTAATTTTATCCTATTTATAAAAAGAATAATTGAGAACAAATATAACAGTGTTAGAGTTTGTTAGTAGAAAGTTTTATATTCCCTTTGTTTTTGGAGCATTTTCTTAACTTTGGGTGAACTGAAGCTTGACTGAAATAGGCACTTCAGTGAAATTTGCAGTATACTTGAATTAAATGTTTGGATCAAAATATTCATTCTTTACTGCAATTCCTAGATTATCCATCAGAAATTTATTTTCTTATTTTGGGGGTGAGGGAAGAAGGGCCTGAAAATCTTTGGATTTCATTGTTTTTACTTTTTAAAATATATTTATTTCTAAGAACATTGTGTATGTATATATTTTCATTAGATCTTCTCCCTTTACATCCCTTCTAATTTTCCCCAAACTTTTACTACCTTTCCCTTCCAACTTCATTCTCTTTTTATTATAGCACCCACTGTATCTACTTAGTGATTTATTGTTGCTTGTATGTGAATGAATAAGACCATCTGCTGAACCTAAAGCCTTTCTGGGACCTTATCCTAGAGAAACTGACTATCCCAAAAGAAGCTTCAATTGTAGTAGTTTCACACATGCTATTCACACGAAGAGATAAAGTTGGTAACAACTTTGAAGACTCATTTCTGTTGGATAATTTTCATATTTATGGAAGGTTATATAACACCACTGTGGAAAAACTTGTGCAGCCCTCTTACTAAACTGTAAACTCTGAGAGCTATAGTAGTGGATGTCCTGGCAATATATGCATACTGGTGCAACAGTGGTATGAATGTATGTAAGGAACCAACTGTTTCCAGTGAGATTGAGAATCCCTTTTACCAGATGGAACTAATGCCTATAACTGTTACTCAGACCCAAATCTGAGACTAGTGAGAATGTTATAGCCACTCAGTGAAATACAATACTATTATTTTTAAATGAATACAGCATCAAACTGCTCATTAAGATTTTTTGTCACTGTACATAAGTTTTATTATAATGTGAGGGTAGAGATAAGTAAAGCAATCAGGAATTCTAATCCAAAAAGAATTAAGTACAGTTTTGAGGACATATTCTGGAAGAAAAGAGTAAGTTTTCCAAAGATCCAGGTCAGATATTGGAAGATAAATTGGTGGGTGACATAGTACTGAGTTCCTTTTGGTAGTTTTTCTTCTTAGGCAGCTTCTCTTTTTTTTTTTTTTATTAAATAAGTTATTTATTTACTTTATATCAAGATCAAAGTTTTTCTTTCTCCCTCTCCTCTTAATCCTTCCCTCTCACTGGACCCTTCAGACATTTCTCCTCCCTTTCTCCTCAGAAAAGGGAGACCCCCCTGACTATCAACCAGCCTTGCTATATATCAACTTAGCATATTAAGTTGCAGTAAGGCATTTATCCTATTGAGGCAATACTAAGCAACTTGGGTAAATAAGAAGCTTCCAAAGGCAGGCAACAGAGTTGGAGACAGCCCCTGCACCTTCTATTAGGAGCCTCATATGAAGACCAAGCTGCACAACTGTTACATATGCTCCTGCAGTTTCCTTAAAATCAGCGATAATATTATTAAGTACATAAAATTACAGCTACTATGTATTAGGACTTAAATCAAGTTTAAAAACTTGATCTAAGAGGGTAGACCTAGCACTTTTGCCTCTTAATTAAAATCTACTCATCCAATGATTCTTTAGAGGAGATGGTACAAAAATAGCTTTGTGTTACTTTATCCTTTCTTCCTTTTAAAAGCGAAATTTTATTTTGTGAATATGGGTGTTTTCCCTGTATGTGTGTCTGTGTACCATGTTTGTGTCTGGTGCTAAAGGAGGACAGTAGACACCCTGGGACTTGGTAAGGAGAGCTAGTTGTGTTCATGTTAGTTCTACAAATCACACTAGGTTCCTCTAGAATAACAGCAAGTATTCTTAACCACCGAGTTATCTCTTCAGTGCCTGTTTTATATTTTTCTTATCTGACAGTAGGGGCATCAAATAAGAATTCTTCATGAATAATTATCAGTTTCCTTCTTATCTACTCTGAATTATAGTAACAATGATAACAACAAACACAAAACTGCTGGCAGCATTGGTGGAGAGGGACATCTGTATCTCTGTGTGTATTGTCTTTGGTGGTGGCTTAACAATTTTCCCCTACAGAGTTGAAACAATATATTGAGAAGACATCATCAGGGGAAACTTGAACATAAAGTTAATAATTTCTTGTAGACCCTTAAAACCATTTGTAAGAGGATCTGAATCAATCTGAAATTCGTTTAGTAAAAGGAAAGTACACATTGAAAACTACTAGCTGCCTTTGTAATTCTTTTTTTTTTAAAAGTTTTGTTTCTTATCATCCTACATATATTCATCACACACACACACACACACACACACACACACACACACACACACACACATGGGGGAATTATTATAAGATAAGGAACATCAATAGAAAGAAGAGACTGAGTTGTATTACTTAAAATGTTCTCGAGGACCATATGTTCACATGTCTGAATTAAGTTTGTATTACTTTTATGTGGTTAAATATTACATACAGATGAGTATACCATTAAAAATGGATTCATAAGGTAACTGCAGTCCTTACCTTGTACAGGAATTTGCTCTAAAAGAAGCATTTAGAAGTACTCTGTTGCTATATTTCTGTGATTGTTTTGATACTTTCAGAAAAGATGACTTCATAGGAGAGCTTAAATTCTCTCTCTCTCTCTCTCTCTCTCTCTCTCTCTGTGTGTGTGTGTGTGTGTGTGTGTGTGTGTGTGTGCATACTCGTATCTCTGTGTATATGCACATTTACACATAAAATGTCATGAGTTAGAAGCAACAGCATTTGCTAATGGTTTCTAGGGGATAACATAGCAAAAATATTGAAAAGGTACTTGAAGTAACTTGAAGGATTATTCTTTCCCTGTCTACCAAATTGACATTCAGCAGGGGTTTTAGCCTTTTTTTCACACGGCTCTCCCCATTATCTTATTAGAGAGAAGACCTGCCAGCTCTAAGATATTCCTTCAACTTTATTATTTCTTTTTCTTTCTCATCACCATTTCTGTATGCAGCTCAAACATCCAAGCATCTTACTTGAAGTGTGGCATCAATCCATTCCTTCCACTGGAAACACAGCTGAAGCCTCTGAAGCTGAAGTAGTGCATATCCTGACTCCTAATTCACACTCTCAGAAGATATGTTAGCTCACACAATTTATTACCCTGATTAAACTTCTTCAGGGATTTTGTATCACATGAATCTATGTTTCCTTTTATTTCTGCCTTATCTTTTACACTACAGAAATTAACCCATATTCCTTGAGTTTAATCTATATAACACTTTCTTCTGTTATGCTCTTAACCATTATCTTCACTGGATTTTGAATTTTTTATTGAAATTACATTTTATTTACATTTAATGTAATTTATTCTAATTACATTTTGCCATGTAAAGCTTATTCATTATAGTTGCATTTATATTTTACTGATATTGTTGGCTCACAAGTTCTTATTTTAAATGTACCTATAGAAACACAGAAAAAATATTGTAATCTTCATTGACTTACCACTCATATGGGTCAGTTCCCAAATTTGCTATATTTGCACATGGCTATTTGATTCAATGAATGCTTGAAATGAAGGAACTTTCTAGACTAATGCCTGATTCTTCGTATGTATTATTTGCTAATGCTCTATGTTGAAAATTTTTTCACTTTTTAAAAATTATTCAAAAAGTACATTTGAAACTAACAAATATTCCTCATTTACTTTGAACAGCTGAACCTGTGGATCTGAAGAGTGACTGTATAAAAGAAATAAAATCTAATCATGATCAGGTATGTAGCAGAGAACAGGACTAAAGCCCTAAGGGCCAGCAGAAAGAGTGGAAACAGACAACCTTGGGGGGGGAGTAGGTGGTGAGGGGACCCTCTAGAATGTATCAGAGACCTGGGAAGTGAGAGATGCTCAGGGATCCAAGGGAAGAACCTTAGATGAAATGCCCAACTGTGGGGAAGAGGGAGCATGTTGAATCCATCTCCACTAGAAAGATAGGGCATCAAGTGGAGGGATGGGGTTGCCATCCTATAGTCAAAAACTGTGACCCAGATTTGTTCCTGTCTAAAAAAACTTCAGTGACAAAATGAAGGAGAAACTGAGGGAAAGGAGATTCTTTGACTGGCCAAAATTGGGATCCAACTCAAGGGGACGTTCCAAGGCCTGACACTATTACTGATGTTATGGTGTGCTTACAGACAGGATGGTTACCTTCTGAGAGGTCCAACAAACAGTTGAAAGTGTCAGATACAAATACTTACAACTAACCAATGTACAGAAACTGAGGAGCCCTGTGGTTGAATTAGAGGAAAGCTGGAAGAAGCTGAGGAGGAGGGTAACCCCATAGGAAGAGCAGCAGTCTCAACTAACCTCTATCCCTAAGTTCTCTCACACACTGGTCACTAACCAGGCAGCATACACCAGCTGATATGAGCCCCCAGGCACATATACAACAGAAGACGGTCTTGTCTGGCCTCAGTGAGAGAAAAAGCACCTAATCCTGGGAGACTTGGGGCCCCAGGGAGTGGGAAGTTCTGGTGGTGTGGAAGTGGGGTGGGGCCATCTTCTAGGAGATGGTGTTGGGGGTAGTTGGAATGTGATAAGGAGCAGTCGGGAAGTGGATAACAACTAGACTATAAAGAAACCTTAAAGAATAATAAATAAATACATTAAAAAAAGAAAAAGAAATAAAAGAAAAGAAATAACAATATTTAAGAAATATCTTATAAAGTGCTTAACATCTTTAGTAATCAGTGAAGTACAGATTAGAATTATTTTGAGATTTTTATCTTATACCTGTCAAAGTGGCTTACATTCACAAAACAACTCACACACACCCTGGCATCATGTAAGGAAGGGTCAAAACTTATCCTCAGCAAAATTGAAAATTAATGTAGCCACTATGGAAGTCAGTGTGGGAAATTTTCAAAAAGCAGATTATATATACATTGTATGTCACAGTTATACTACACCTAGACATATGCCCTAAGGACATGATATTGTACTGCAGATATTCTAGGTTGGCCCTTTTTCCACAATAGTTAGTAAATGGAAACACTATAGATGTCTGTTGACTGATACTGGATCATATATATATATATATATATATATATATATATATATATATATATATATATATATATATCACTGTTCTAATCAGCATCATAAAAAAAAGAAACTGTGAAATTTACATGTAAATGGAAGGAACTGGCATATACTAAATGAATGAAATAACCCACACCCAGAAAAAAATGCTGTGTGTTTTTTATTTGTGGATTTTAAATTTTAATTTTTAGTATTGAGTATAAAAGCCAGAGTGACCCAAGAAGCCAGAAATGTAGGAAAGGGGCCATTATTGAAGGAGGCAGAAGGAACTAGAGACAACTACAAGGCTGAGACCAGTAAGATAGCCTCAACGGAGGAATAGTAGTACTGTTATCTTGAGGGCAAGAAGAAGATATCTAGTTAGACCTAAAACCCATGTACATAGTTGGAATTAATGCATAGTACTGTAAACCTAGCCTGGAATGCATGTATGGAGAGGTCCTATGCCCTACAGTAAAATCTATAACCACCACATTATCAAACAAACACATTTTCAACCTGTTTTCTAAACACTTATTTTTATACATAAGTACACCTCTCACATTTACTTAAGGAAGCTTCATTATTCAGCAGATAGAGATGTACAAAATGTCAAAATGAAAAAAAAAAGTATTTGTGGGGTACACAGAAACCAATGGTGCATTTACATACAGTATGAACACCTGAATACCAAAGGCTCAGGGAAGATGGAGGACAAGGAGGCTGAAAGAGTAGAAGAGCCTTTAAAAGTCAGAGGGTTGAAATGGTACAAATGCAGTGTTCTCATGTATAAAATCCTCCTGTTAAACATTATCCAAGAAAGTACAACTAAACTGACAAATATTTTCATATCCTGCTTACCAGTTGAATCTAAAAACTCACAAGAATAATGAAATTATAAGAATCATGAATTAAATTTAAAAAATGAGTCATTTTCCTACCCAAGTCCTGTGTCCTAATGTTGTATATTGCAACAGCAAGAAACTGGTGGAAAATTCAAAAGAATGCCTGTGAGAACTAGGCATAATTGCATCTTCTTTCATATCATGCCTTAAGAAAGCATGATATGTAGAATACATAAATGTGCCAAGAAAAATTCAAGTTAAAAGTACAAAACCAGAACTTCAATACCTAAAGACAATCGCTTAATGCTAGTAGCACTGCTACACTGTAGCAGTTGTAGCAATGTATGTCACTTGTGGGTCAATAGGCTATGCACAGACAGGCTGGTCTCCAATCTAAGTGAGGTGAGAACGCCGATAGGACCTGGTGGTGATAATCTTCACCACCAGGGATAGAAGGCTTTCCTTCATGTCTCCTGGACCCCTGGCTCCTGTTGAAGTTACCACCCCCACAGCCTCCACAGGAGAGGTTTGGGCTTTCAGTCATGTACACAATGTCCCAAGCTTCTGACCTTCAGGCTAGATTTCTCCCAGTTACTTAGCAACAGCAAGATAACAAGCCCACTATAAGAGGGGTTGCTTGGCCCCTCCTTGATCTCTTACTTTCCCTCTTACTCTCTTAAGCTTTCACTTTTCTTACTCTCCCTCTTACTCTCTAGCCGTTCTTCTCTCTTTCCTTTACCCCATTCTCTCTTCTTGACTATGGCAGGTCTCTCTCACTCTCTTTTTACCTTTTCTCTCTTTCTCCTTGCCTTTCTACAATAAAGCTCTAAAACCATAGACTGTTTTTGTTCATCAAGGCCCTCTGTGCTTGGACGATGGGCTAGGCTTTCTCCTAAGGAGCCATGTCTAATCTCCCATCAGAAGGCATTCCTGTGCTCCAGTCTAGGAGACTAGACTTAGGATTATTCCCTGTGTGGGAAACTTTCTCCCTCTACCCTCTTCTTGTATCCCCGGGACCCCTATTCTGTCCCCAGCTCCTCTGCTATATCCAGCATGAGATGCCAGAGACTGAGAACCTGGTATCGGGGGCTGCCCCTTGTCCACCCCACACTGTGTGGGGTCAGTGGCTTCATACAGCCAGATACGCACCAGGGGGCTGAGTGGAAAGTGTACAGCAGGCAGTCCTCCTGTATCTGCCTGTCCAGAGCACAGGAACTCTGGCTGGTCGCAGGCTCTCTTCCTCCCTGCTCTTTCCCTTACACTCAGAGCCCCACAGCCACTGACAGTGAAAGAACTGTGTACCAGGACATATTAGCATGTCATTTGCTGTATGTAATTCATTGTTTGTTACCACCTTGTTTTCTAGTGAATAAGTAGTATTTGATTTATGGTTACATACTTCTTGTATGTTGCCATCATTGTTTTCAATCTTTTAGGCTTCTTCTGAGTTCATGACTATTCATTAATATTATAGACTAACTATGTGGCATAAAGGAAAAATATAAATTAATTTGAATTAATAGAAGTAAAATTTATCTTAAATACTAATACAAATGTTAATATCAATACAAATAGAATGTGTCCCTGATGGAGGAGTTGAAAATAGCTGAGGGATTTTGCAGTCCCAAGGAGGGAGCAACAATGTAACAAGACAGACACCACCCCCAGAGCTCCCAGGGACTAGACTACCAACCAAAGAATACACATGGAGCAACCCATGTCACTAGCCACATATGCTGCAGAAGATGGCCTTGTTAAGCATCAGTGAGAGGAGATGCCCTTGGGTCTGAGGATGTTCGATGCTCAAGTGTAGGGTAATGTAAGGGTGAATGGATGGGAGTGGGTGGGTAGGGGGGCACCCTCATACATTCAGAGGAGGGGGCTTGGGATAGAGGTTTTTGGAAAGGGAGACCTGGAAAGGGGAAAACATTTGAAATGTAAATTTAAAAAAAAAAGCAAGTTTAGGTTAACAATGAAAAAACAATTACCATAAAAAATGTTTGAATGACAGGCTACCATAAAAATTTACAGACATGAATAAAGGTACATGGAATATAGATACAAGTTTAGATAAGAAAACTTGTATCTTATTAAAAGATGAACAAAAGTTAGACAAAACAACATACAAATCACATCAATGAAAACTCAAACTGAGAAATGTTCCTTATGGAGGGAACATATAAATTAAAATACAGTGAGATAACACTTCAGGATAAATCCTGTTTAGGCAAAGATGGGGAGAAATAGTGAATTAACACAGAGTCAGGGGGAGTATAAACTGGCAGCACTATTTTTGACATCTATTATCAATACTGATTGAAATTAAGATATGCATAACCTTAAGTTATCCCAACCAAGAAGAAATTTTATTTATAAATATAGAGATCTATTCTCATTTAATAAAGCTACCTGTGTGAATGTTTCATAAATTAGTATTTTTAAGTATCTTAGGAGTATAAATGACCTAAGTATTTCAAAATGAACACATTTCAGTTGGTTTGTATACTAATTATTATATAATATACTTATTGTATAAGTTCATAGCTATGTATATAAAAATTATAATGAGCTAAATAGAGAGGATCATCATGACATGTAATTGTGTGCACTTTAAGCTATATACAAAAGTCCTTATACTTTAGACACCTATTAAGCATGTCATATATAACTCACAATATTATTTTCTTGAATGAGAATAAATGAATAAGGAAAGTTATACAAGCATGTGCAAGCATGAGTACCTGAGTTCAAAGTCTTAGCATCCACAGTAATACTTTGTAATCTCAACATTGAGGGATGGAGTTAGACAGATCCAGGAGTACACTGGCTAGCCAGTCTCGCCATGCAATGAACTCCAGGTCCAGTTACAGATCTTATCGTCAAACAAATAAGGTTAAAAGCAATTGAGGAAGACATCCTGTTGTCAACCTTGTCCAAATGCTCCTACTTACACATGCACACACACACACACACACACACACACACGATGATCCATGATGATCTCCACCACCCACATGACTACTACTACTACTACTACTACTACTACTACTACTACTGCTGCTGCTGCTGCTGCTGCTGCTGCTGCTGCTGCTGCTGCTGCTGCTGCTGCTGCTACTACTACAAATTAAATTCTTCTGGTAGATGTACAGTCTTGCTGAAAGGCATACTCAAGTACATTGTATTATTTTGTGGTTCTGTAATTTTTTATTGTATTTTTATATGTTTTAATATGCTTTGATGTTTAATACATTTAATTGCATTTTTAAAAAATTAATTCCTACGTTGTTCCTAAAAACAGTTAAGGAATTAATTGTCCTTCATGTTTGGAGAGAGGGACAATCGTTTTTTGGCATTATTTATTCTTTATGATATGATAGGATCTCCCATTGCATAGGCTAGCTTCAAACACATTATGGATCTGAGGTTGACCTTGTATTTGTGGTTCTCCTGCCTTCACCCCTCGTACTGGAGTAACTGGCATTTGGAAGTACATTGTACTTTATCTTTGTATTCTAAATGAACCAAAATGCTAACCAAGTTGGAGAACAAAGTAAAAGGAAAGTCAGTGGTAGTACTGAAAAAGTTGCATGAGCGCAGAGAATAATTCAAACCCAGCAAGAAGAGTAGCTACATGACTTCAGGCAGCTATAGGAAGAAAAGTTGTATTTTGAGGCAAACCATTTCTGAAAAACAACTGTGTGGAAAGAAGCATAAAGAGCTGTGGAAGTAGTATTCCTGAGAGTGTGGGGAGACAGGATAAAGGGGATGAGACAAATATGCACAAAGGCTGCGGTGGCCCTTTAAGCACAGTTCTTGAAAAGAAGCAGCTCCTTTCTGACTCTCAGCTACAGTCACAGGTAGTGAGGCACATTTCCTTAGCCAAGAGGAGAAGATTAAAATAAAAGTATTACATAAGGAGAAAGAAAATCCAAGATGAGACAGCTGCCAAGGACCTGGTGCACACTTCCTGTTCCTGAAGCAAAAGGCATTTCTAGAGAAACAGCTGCAGTGAGCCAGACAGGATGTAGTTGGGAGGTAGCAGAACAAGGAGCTGAAGAAGAAGGCGCAGACATTGGAGCTGATAGCCAGGCAGGCTCGTCTTGAATTCTGCCTGATGTCAACTGACAGATGCAGGCGGAAACTAAGGGGCAGAGGGAGTTACAGCAGCTCATGAAGGAGTACTGAGTTGGAGCCTACAGGAAGGCAGGTAGAGAAAGCAAAGCAGGTGCTGAAAAAGGGATAGGACTACCTGGAGAAGCAGTGACTGCAGAGTTTGCGCCTGACCATCATGGGTCCACAGAAATCTCATGGACCTGCACTGACCATTCAGAATCTAATCATAATAAGTACTATGGTTTCCAGACCACGGCCTTTTCTTAATGTCATATTTGAAACTTTCATAGCCATTTACTTAGGGAACATGTACTTTTTATAAATGTGACAGACTGTAACTAAACCAATAATTATTGATCCGTGCATGCTCAGAAGGGTGTATGATTCCAAGTTTCTCCTAAATGGTTAGAATCATCTTTGTCTTTTCTAGAAATTGCTACTCATGAAAAAGAATTTCAAAATAACTTCTCATTTTATTCACATGTAAAACCAACTAAGAAAGAATTCTCTTTAAGTGGGCCTTTAACACATGTATGAAATATGTACTTTGATTTTTAACAGTATCGTTATTTTAAAAATAAGATGACCAGTGATAAAGTAGGGATATGTTGATGGTCTGCCATCCTCTGAGGGTAGTGGTGGTTATTGGCTGCATTTGACTTCTCAGAGTTTTGAGCAATGTTTTATTCATGTGACTGTGTTTGGAGGAGACTCTAAGTATAGCTTGAAGGCAATAGTTTTTCCTCCCACTTTTTTGTATTGTCTTCGGAGCGTTAAGAACCATCTCTAACTTTCTTATAGACTCCATAAACTCCTGCCAGAAAAATCTGGATTGTTGTCCCCGAACTTATATGCCTTTCACTTTAACACCAAACTGTTTCTGACCCTAAGGTCTTGACTATATTTATGAAGAGAATTTGTTTTTGCAAATTTTGATATAATTGAAACATTGAACATTAGATACCAAGAAAACTACTCTAAAATGAACCCAAACAAAAAATGAATCTCTCCTCTTCTACCTTCCCATTTAGTCTCCTACTCTCCATTGTACAAATCAAGAAAATAAATTCAGAATTCTTAGTTAATTACAGTTGGAGAGAAAATCTAGCATGAACTCAAGTTAAGAAAGAAATGCTTAGGACTGGAGAGGTGGCCCAGTATTTACGCCTCTCATAGAGGATCCTACTTAAGTTCCTGCCACCTGTATCAGAGAGCTGATGAATTGTAATTGTTGTTACAGGGACATATGATACTCTGATACTCTCTTGTGTTCTCCTGAGGCACCTGCATAACACTATACAGCACAACACACACGCAATGCTAGCGTGCACGCACACACACACACACACACACACACACACACACACACACACTCTTTTGAAACTAAATTATTAAAAATTTTAAATTAAAAATTTAAACTAAATTATTATATATATATTTATTATTAGATAATTTCTTCATTTACATTTCAAGTGTTATCCCATAAGTCCCCTATATCCTCCCCCTGATTAAACTAAATTATTAAAAACAGAAAGAAAAGCTGTTCCCTTTCTAAGAAGGACTTCAGTATCAATACTTTGGTGTTCCTACTTCTTGAGCTTCATTTATTCTGTGAATTGTATCTTGGGTATTCTGAGGTTCTGGGATAATATTCACTTATCAGTGAGTATATACCATGTGTGTTCTTTGGTGATTGAGTTACCACACTCAGGATGATATTTTCTAGTTCCATCCATTTGCCTAAGAATTTCATGAATTCATTGTTTTTAATAGCTGAGTAGCATTCCACTGTGTGAATGTACCACATTTTCTATATCCATTCCTCTGTTGAGGGACATCTGGTTTTTTTCCAGCTCCTAGCTATTATAAATAAAGCTTCAACGAGCATAGTGGAGCATGTGTCTTTATTACATATTAGAGCATCTTCTGGGTATATGCCCAGGAGTGGTATTAGTGGGTCCTTAGGTAGTACTGTATCTGATTTTCTGAGGAACTAACAAACTGATTTCCAGAGGGGCTGTACCAGTTTGCAATCCCACCAGCAATGGAGGAGTGTTCCTCTTTCTTTACATCCTCACCAGCATCTGCTGTTACCGAAGTTTTTGATCTTAGCCATTCTGACAGGTGTGAGGTGGAATCTCAGGGTCATTTTGACTTGCATTTCCCTGATAACTAAGGATGTTGAACATTTCTTTAGGTGCTTCTCAGCCATTCGGTATTCCTCAGTTGAGAATTCTTTGTTTAACTCTGTACCCATTTTTTTTTTTTTTTTTTTTTTGGTTATTTTTGAAGACATGGTTTCTCTGTGTAGCCCTGGCTGTTCTGGAACTCACTTTGTAGATCAGGCTGGTCTCGAACTCAGAAATCTGCCTGCCTCTGCCTCCCAAATGCTAGGATTAAAGGCGTGTGCCATCACTGCCCAGCTTTTGTACCCCATTTTTAATAGGGTTATTTGGTTCTCTGGAGTCTAACTTGTTGAGTTCTTTGCATATATTGGATATTAGCCCTCTCTGATTTAGGATTGGTAAAGATCTTTTCCCAATTTGTTGTTTGCCATTTTGTTCTATTGACAGTATCATTTGCCTTACAGAAGCTTTGTAATTTTATGAGGTCCCATTTGTCAATTCTTGATCTTTGAGCATAGGCTACTGGTGTTCTGTTCAGGAAAATTTCTCCTGTGCCCTGTGCATGAGGCTCTTTAACCACTTTCTCTTCTGTTAGTTTCAGTGTATCTGGTCTTATGTGGAGGTCCTTGATCCACTTGGACTTGAGATTTGTACAAGGAGATAAAATTGATTTTTATTCTTCTGCATGCTAAATGCTAGTCGAACCAGCTCCATTTGTTGGAAATGTTGTCTTTTTCCCCCCACTGGATGGTTTTAGCCCCTTTGTCAAAGATCAGGTAAATGTAGGTGTGTGTGTATATTCCATTGATCTACCTGCCTGTCACTGTACCAATACCATGTAGTTTATTCACTATTACTCTGTAGTACAGCTTGAGGTCCAGCTCAAAAAATTTTGTTTTTTTCCAAATGAATTTGGGAATTTCCCTTTCTCACTCTATGAAGAATTGAGTTGCAGTTTTGATGGGGATTGCACTGAATCTTTATATTACTTTCAACAAGATGGCCATTTTTACTATGTTAATCCTGCTTATCCATAAGCTTGGGAGATCTTATCATCGGATATTGTCTGAGATCAGTCAATTGAAAAAATTTCTTTCAATTTCATGGAGTTCGATTATGTGGATTTTTGGAGAATGTTTCTCTGAGAGGACTTCTTGTCCATACCATTTTGGTATTTCTTGCTACATTAGGTTTCTGTTCTTAGAGAAGTATCTTTTTGCATCTATGATATGGTCAGAAAATGTGTTCGTCAGCCTAGACAAACCAAAGTCCAAGTTTCCACATAGGCCACAATGCCTGCAAGCTGTGGGCCTCTACAATGGTCACAACTTCACAATGTCCTGGTTCACCTGTATCCTGTATTATCTGATTCATACCAGCTTTGTAACTCAGAATGTCTATTTGGTGGACAGAGTTATAAATGTTCCCCTTGGAAGGGTCACTCATTTTTTCACAATGCTCAGTGATGTAATTCTGAGTCAAGAAACTTGAGTATTCATGCTATCAAGCAGAGAATATACTACGAGATGCCACACAGATTAATCCTACTATTAAAACTCTCATACTGTTCTACTAGTAAGAACAGATGCTATATTTGGTGTTAGGCAAAGGTAGAGAAGTGAGCTTGTCTCCAATATTCAAATGATACTTGTAACTTGTAACATGAATTATAAGCCATCAAAATAAAGGGGCTGGAAGATTGCTTTATTTTCTTTCTTCTGCTATTTCAAAGTTCAAATAAATACAATGTATTATCAGATTTCCTAATGAGTCTCTTTGGATTACCTAAAACAATTGTGTTACAGAGAGATGAATTATTCCTAAATGTCATATCGGAAATATTTAGAATAAGCAGGAAAAAAAGCTTTTGGCATTATATGTGGTGAAATATGCATAAAAAGATGTGGACAGATTAAATTATTGCCTATAAAGAGTAGGCAGACATTGTTGTATTTTAGGCTGTTAGAAAGAGACCTACTATTTTCCATGGTTAAAAAAAATAAACAGTGATTGAAAATTAAAAACAGAAAAGTAATAATGATATTACAGAAACTAAAACAACAGAACGCTTGCTTGATATAATACGTTCCCCATGTCAGTTCAGGCTGCTAGAAACTGCAGCATGGATTTAAAGTTGGGGCTGAAGTCATTTCTCCAAAGAGCATACATTTACAATTTCTCCCACAATATTAAGATGTAATAAGAAAATATCTGTCTATCTGAACAAGGTGTGAGGCCACTTTGCAGTGGTCAACTTTCTGGTCTTTGTGAAAATTTGAGACTGCAATAAGAAAGGACTGTTTATTGGGATATGGGCTGAGAAGTTCTTTGAGGTACTGCAGCTGGCAAAGAGAGAACTTTATCATATTCTTCTCAAATAGGTTTCTAAGACACAGGCACATGGAAGTGATGACAGCAGCAGCAGAAGGCTTCCTTACACTCCACACTCTTGCCAAAACTCACACTGCTAAGCATTGCCTGTCGGCTAGACTGTTCTCACATTTAATTTTTAGACAATGATTTTTTTGACTTCAGAGATATTACATACATAGAGCTACAGTGATATCTACTAGTCACAGCTTAGATATTCTCCTCTGAGATACACTGTGCTCTAATGGATTGAAACAGTGATCAGAATTTCCACCCCATGCTTGTCCAGGGCCAAGCTCTACATCAGATGCTTCATGTATCCCATCTCATAAAATCCTTGTTACTAAATCTATCTGAAGGATTATAGTTCAGTTTTGTATTAATTATAAGGAATACAAGTAATAGTGTACCAAACACGTAGGGATCTTAATCATAAGTATTTCATGGTAGAAGGCTGTCATCCTCAACAGTGCTGATTATTTCTCCTTGTTATTTTTGAGTCCTTTCCTTCTTGATAAAGGTTGGGATTATATTTCTTATAGCCTTGATGTCAGACATGACTATATAATAGGGCTAAAGTTTACTTTAACTAGTTAAATGTGATGAAGTGATGTGACAGTTCTGAAAAGAAGCCTATGTGGGCTTATGTATGTTGTTTCTTCTCTTTCTAATAATATCGCTCTGGTGTAGTAAGAACTGCTTTAGCTTTGGCCCTTGATAAGGCACTTTTGCCCCATATGGTTCATGATTCATGTCAATGTGGATCAAAACTACCTGTATTGCCATAATGGGAGGTAACATCAACAACAAGATGAACTTTCTTGTTTTATTCTTTTGTGTGTGCCCTTGCTGTGTTGGAATTACAATCACTGAGTTGGGGACTCAAGTCCTACCTGCTTCTTTACTTTAGTGGATGTCACCTTTATTTCCAAGCATACTTCATGGAACAAGATGCATCTGTCAGTTCAATCCATGAAGTATTCATTCCAGAAAGATGAAAGTAGAGAACACATTGGTCATGGTATTGTTCTTTTTGTTAGATAATACTTCTTTAAAGTTTCATGAGTCATTTCCACTGTGGCACATTTTGCAAAGTTTACTTATTCAAGACACTTAAGAAAGAGATTGATGGTTGTCTTAGTCAGGGTTGTTATTCCTGCACAAACATTATGACCAAGAAGCAGTTGGGGAGGAAAGGGTTTATCCAGCTTACATGTCCACATTGCTGTTCATCACCAAGGGAGTCAGGACTGGAACTCAAGCAGGTCAGGAGCTGATGCAGAGGCCATGGAGGGATGTTACTTACTGGCTTGCTTCCACTGGGTTGCTCAGCTTGCTTGCTTATAGAACCCAAGACTACCAGCCCAGAGATGGTACCACCCACAAGAGGCACTTCCCCCATTGATCACTAATTGATAAAATATCCCACAGCAGGATCTTTTGGAGGCACTTCCCCAGCTAAAGCTCCTTTCTCAGTGATAACTCCAGCCTGTGTCACGTTGACACACAAAACCAGCCATTACAATGGTCTTTTTCTTTTTGGGGGGGGGGTGTTCGAGACAGGATTTCTCTATGTATCCCTGGCTGTCCTGGAACTCACTTTGTAGACCAGGCTGGCCCGGAACTCAGAAATCCACCTGCCTCTGCCTCCTGAGTGCTGGGATTAAAGGCGTGCGCCACCATGCTCAGCTTGGTCTTTTTGATGAACAAGTAACCTTATAGTTGGTTAATTTGTACTATTTTTTGAGACTGAAGAACTGATAAGAGAAATGTATGTATCACATGGAAGATGATTCTGATAATTTGTACTATCCTATAAATGAGAAAAGAGAAATGATCATGAGTTATTGAAGATCATCCAATAATGACTGGAGGTATCTCATGGTTCAAATGCAAGCAATTTGCCTCCAGAGCTATGTGTTAGCTGTAGGACTGCACATTCTATCATTCTCATACAAAATGGAAATTTTATTTTTATATTAGAAAAGTTCTATGGAATCATATTGATTTGATATTTTTTAGTTTTTCTCTTTTTTTCTTCATACTTGTAGATAAGCTATGGCTGAGGACTCTAGCAAGATTGCTTAAAATCATTGCAAATAATTTAACTTGACTCTGGCTGAATTGTTAATAATAATCTCTCAGCATTCCATATATTATTAAATTTACTTTTGTATGTTTATTGATAAACTTATCAATATTTTACCAACATTGCCAAGAATCCAGTGTTGAGGGATAAGTTCAGGAGAAGTGTAGTGATAGTAAATTAAAATGTATTATATGTTTTAATTTATAATTTCTATGTATTATCCATTCCCCTGATAATTGCTGATTCAGAATCCTGCTATCAGACTTGAACTTTAAATATATTAAATATATTTAAATTTAAAATTATAAAAGTAAGTTATACTATAGAAGCATTTCTTGTTGCATATTCTTGTATTTTTAGATTGCTAGTCCCAAATACATGTGTTGCAGATTACAGAGGAATTTGGAAATGCATTCATGGAACAAACTCCCAGTTTTCTTAGCTTCTCAAAATGCTTCTTACTGTTATAGTCAAATTTCCACTGATATGACAATATTTTGAATCTATGAGTAATGCGGAAGGTTGTAGAAATTTTCTACCTTTTGTATCTTGTAGTTGATGAACTTCTCTCTCTTTAAATAATTACATTTATTTTTTTACAGTCTAGTCACTATCCCCTTCCTGGTTCACCTTCCCACAGTTCCTCATCTCATTCCTTCTTCCATGTCTCCAAGAGGATGTTCCCCCAACCCTGCCAGGCCTTTCCACTCCCTGGGGCCTCAAGTCTCTGGGGGTTAGGTGCATCTTCCCCTAATGAGGCCAGAGAACACAGTCCTCCTCTGTACATTTGTTGGGGGCCTCAGACCATCTCATGTATACTGCCTGGTTGGTGGCTCAGTGCCTGAGAAATCTCAGGGGTCTAGGTTGGTTGAGACTGCTGGTGTTTCTATGGGGTTGCCCTCTTCCTCAATTATTTCCAGACTTTTCCTCATTCAACAACAGGGGTCCCTGACTTCAGTCTATTTGTTGGATATAAGTATCTATATCTGTCTTAGTCAGCAGCTTGCTGGGCCTCTTATAGTCAAAAACCCTGACAAGGAATTATTCATGTCTGATAGAACTGCAGGGATAAAAATGGAGAAGAGACTGAGGAAAAGGTGGTTCAGTGACCTGCCCAATTTGGGATCCATCTCAAAGGGAAGCTCCAAAGCCTGAAACTATTACTGATGCTATGGTGAACCTCTCTTGAAAGACATAAAAATCATCTGTTAATAGTTAATAATAGTTAATAGTTAGTGATTGTACAATATGACTTGATTTATGACATTAGAAAAAACATGGACTCGTTAGCTTATTCAATCACAAAGAACTTTCTTTTCATCTTCACTTATAGGCATTTTACTATAGCTTGAGCTCATATTTATGATACTTTGGCTATATGGAAACAATTATAATGATTTCTTATGTAAGCACAATTCACTCAAATCTGGGAAAGCATAAGGTGTGACAGAAACAAAAGAAGTGATGTGATTTATTTAATTTATTTTTTATTTTATTTAAAAACGTAATGTGTGTGCACTGAATTACACTATGTTCTTATCCTCCAGGCTCCCCAATGTTTCTCCCTTTCAAATTCACTGCTTAATTTTCTTTAATTAATGTCACACACACACACACACACACACACACACACACACACACTCACACACACAGTTATAGAACTTGCTGTGTCCATTCTGTATTGTTTGTATGCATGTGATTTTGGTGATACTTGGTATTGGATAATGAAGTTCGTTTTTTACATTTTGTTGTATAATTCCAACGAATTTTCCTAGAGTCATGTTATTGAAAATATGTGCTCATACCAAAGTTTGAGTCTTCGAATTTAAGGTGACATTAATTCACTCCAAGCAATAAGTATAATTTATTAATCAATAAAAAATTTAAATAATCACGTAAATTCAGAAGTCCCTAGATTAAAACTCATGCTGTCAGACTGGGAGGCAAGTGTCTTAACCTACTGATACATCTTGCCAGCATATTTAGTTTTCTATAGAAATTATACAAAATAATGACAATTAGCAAGTTCATATGGAATAACAAAAAACCTAGACTAGCGAAAACTCTTCTCAACAATAAAAGAACCTCTTGTGGAATCACCATGCCTGACCTCAAGCTGTACTACAGAGCAATCGTAACAAAAACTGCATGGTACTGGTACAGCAACAGACAGGTAGATCAATGGAATAGGATCGAAGACCCAGAAATGAATCCACACACCTATGCTCACCTGATCTTTGACAAGGTAGCTAAAACTATCCAGTGGAAAAAAGACAGCCTTTTCAACAAATGGTGCTGGCACAACTGGCAGCTATCATGTAGAAGACTGGGAATTGATCCATTCTTATCTCCTTGCACTAAGGTCAAGTCTAAGTGGTTGAAGGACCTCCACATAAAACCAGAGACACTGAAACTAATAGAGGAGAAAGTGGGGAAAAGCCTCGATGATATGGGCACTGGGGAAAAAATTCCTGAACAAAACAGCAAAGGCTTGTGCTGTAAGATCAAGAATTGACAAATGGGACCTCATAAAGTTGCAAAGCTTCTATAAGACAAAAGATACTGTCAACAGGACAAAAGGGCCACCAACGGATTGGGAAAGGATCTTTACCAATCCTAAATCAGATAGGGGACTATATCCAATATATATAAAGAACTCAAGAAGGTGGACACCAGAAAATCAAATATCCCCATTAAAAAGTGGGACACAGAGTTAAACAAAGAATTCTCAACTAAGGAATACCGAATGGCTGAGAAGCACTTGAAAAAATGTTCAACATCCTTAATCATCAGGTAAATGCAGATCAAAACAACCCTGAGATTCCACCTCACACCAGTAAGAATGGCTAAGATCAAAAATTCAGGTGACAACAGATGCTGGCGTGGATGTGGAGAAAGGGGAACACTCCTCCATTGTTGGTGGGAATGCAAGCTTGTTCAACCACTCTGGAAATCAGTCTGGCATTTCCTCAGAAAATTGGACATAGTACTACCGGAAGATCCTGCGATACCTCTACTGGGCATATATCAAGAAGATATTCCATCTGGTAACAAGGACACATGTTCCACTATGTTCATAGCAGCCTTATTCATAATAGCCAGGAACTGGAAAGAACCCAGATGTCCCTCAGCAGAGGAATGGATACAAAAAATTTGGTATATTTACACAATGGAGTACTACTCAGCTATTAAAAACAATAAATATATGAAATTCCTAGGCAAATGGATGGATCTGGAGGCCATCATCCTGAGTGAAGTAACCCATTCACAAAAGAACACACATAACATGTACTCACTGATATGTGGATANTAGCCCAGAAACCTAGACTACCCAAGATACAATTTACTAAACACATGATACTCAAGAAGAAGGAAGATCAAAATGTGGACACATCACCCCTTCCTAGAATTAAGAACAAAGAACACATTGAAAGAGTTAAAGAGATCATGTGTGAAGCTGAATCCAAAGGATGGACCCAATGACTGCGGCTGCCAGGGATCCATCCCACAATCAGCCACCAAACATAGACACTATAGCATATGCCAGCAAGATGGTGCTGAAAGGGCCAGGATATAGCTGTCTCGGGGGAAAATATACCAATGCCTGGCAAACATGGAGGTGGAAGCTCACAGTCAGCTATTAGATGGAACACAGGGTTCCCAAGGAAGAAGGAGCTAGAGAAAGTACCCAAGGAGCTGAAGAATAACCATGAACTAACTAGTACCTCCTGAGCTCATGTCTCTAGCTGCATATATAGAAGAGAATGGCCTAGTTGGCCATCAGTGTGAAGAGAGGCCCCTTGGTCATGTAGACTTTATATGCCCCAATACAGGGGAACACCAGGGCCAAGAAGTGGGAGCGGATGGGTAGGGGAGCAGGGCCGGGAGGGGGGAGGGTATAGGGAACTTTCTGGATAACACTTAAAATGTAAATGAAAAAAAATATCTAATAAAAGTTGAAAAAAAAGTTCATTTTCCTTCTCTTTTAAAAATATTTTAATATTTTCTTTATTTACATTTCAAATATTATCCCCTTTCCTAGTTTCCCCTCTGAAAATCTCCTATCCCCACCACTGCTCCCCAACCCATCCACTCCCTTTAGTGATCCTGGCATTCCCCTGTACTGGGGCATAGAAACTTCACAGGACGTAAGGTCTCTCGTCCCAATAATGACCAACTAGTCCATTCTCTGCTACACATACAGCTAGAGTCACAAATTCTACAATGTGTTTTCTTTGAGTGGTGATTTAGTTCCAAGGAGCTCTGGGGTTATGGGTTAGTTCATACTGATGTTCCTCCTATGGGGCTTCAGACCCCTTCAGCTCCTTGGGTACTTTCTCTAGCTCCTTCATTGAGGACCTTATGCTCCATCCAATGGATGATTGAGAGCCTCCACTTTTGTATTTGCCAGTCACTGGCAGAGCCCCTCAAGAGACAGCTATATCAGACTCATGTCATCAGGCTCTTGCTGGCACCTGTTACAATGTCTGGGTTTGGTGGTTATTTATGGGATGGATCATCAAATGAGGCAGAATCTAGATGGACATTCCTTCATTCTGTTCTCTGAAATGTTTCTTTTTAACTCCTTCCATGGGTTTTTTTTTTCCCCCTTCTAAGAAGGATTCTGAGATTCTGGGCTAATATCCACTTATTAGTGAGTGCATATCACATGAGTTCTTTTTTGATTGGGTTACCTCATTGAATATGATATCCTCTAGATCCATCCATTTGTCTAAGAATTTCATAAATTCGTTGTTTTTAATAGCTGAGTAGTACTCCATTGTGTAAATGTACCACATTTTCTGTATTCATTCCTCTGTTGAGGGACATCTGTTATCTTTCCGGCTTCTGGCTATTATAAATAAGGCTGCTATGAACATAGTGGAAAATGTGTCCTTATTACATGTTTGAGCATTTTCTGGGTATATACCCAGGAGTGGTATTGCTGGATCTTCCTGTAGAAATACATACAATTTTCTGAGGAACTGTCAAACTGATTTTCAGAGTGGCTGTACCAGCTTGCATTCCCACTAGCAATGGAGGAGTGTTCCCCTTTCTTCATATCCTTGCCAGCATCTGCTGTCACCTGAGTTTTTTTCCTTACAGATTCTAATTGATGTGAGGTGGAATCTCAGGGTTGTTTTGATTTGCATTTCCCTGATGATTAAGGATGTTAAACATTTTTTTAGGTGCTCCTCACCCATTTGGTATTCCTCAGTTGAGAAATCTTTGTTTAGCTCTGTACCCCATTTTTTACTAGGCTTGTTTGGTTTTCTGGAGTCCAAATTCTTGAGTTCTTTATGCATATTGAACATTAGCACCCTATCAGAATTAGGATAGGCAAAGATACTTTGCCAATTTCTTGTTTGCCTTTTGGTCTTATTGACAGTGTCCTTTGCCTTACAGAAGCTTTGCAATTTTATGAGGTCCTATTTGTCAATTCTTGATCATTTTGTATAGACTACTGGTGTTCTGTTCAGAAATCTTTCCCCTGTGCCCATATCTTCGAGGCTCTTCCTGACTTTCTCCTCCATAAGTTTTAGTGTAACTGATTTTATGTGGAGTTACTTGATCCACTTAGACTTGAGCTTTGTACAGGAGATAAGAATAGATCAATTCACATTCTTCTACATGCCACCCACCAGTTGAGCCAGCACTATTTGTTGAAAATGCTATCTTCTTAACACTGGATGGTTTTAGCTCCTTTGTCAAAGATCAAGTGACCATAGGTATGTGGGTTCATTTTTGGATCTTCAGTTCTGTTCCATTGATCTACCTGTATGTGACTGTACCAGTACCATGCAGTTTTTATCACAATTGCTCTGTAGTACAGCTTGAGGTCAGGAATGGTGATTCCACGAGAGGATCTTTCAGTGTTGAGAATAGTTTTTGCTATCCTATGTTTTGTTGTTGTTGTTTGTTTGTTTGTTTTTGTTATTCCAGATGAATTTGCAAATTGCCCTTTCTAACTCTGTGAAGAACTTAGTAGGAATTTTGATGGGAATTGAATTGAATCTGTAGATTGCTTTCAGCAAGATAGACATTTTTATGATATTAATCATGCCATCATGCCAATCCATGAGCATGGGAGACCTTTCCATCTTCTAAGATCTTTGATTTCTTTCTTCAGAGACTTGAAGTTCTTAGCATACAGATCTTTCACTTCCTTAGTTAGAGTCACACCAAGGTATTTTATAGTATTTGTGACTATTGTGAAGGGTGTTGTTTCCCTGATTTCTTTCTCTTCTTGTTTATCCTTTGTGTAGAGAAAGGTCATTGATTTGTTTGAGTAAATTTTATATCCAGCTACTTCACTGAAGTTGTTCATCAGGTTTAGGAGTTTTCTGGTGGAATTTTTGGGGTCACTTATATATACTATCATATCAACTGTAAATAGTTAAATTTTGACTTCTTCCTTTCCAATTTGTATTCCCTTGATCTCCTTTTGTTGTCTAAATGCTCTGGATAGCACTTCAAGTAGTATATTTAATAGGTAGCAAGAGAGTGAGCAGCCTTGTCTGCTCCCTGATTCTAGAGGGATTGTTTCCAGTTTCTCACCAGTTTGTTTGACGTTGGCTACTGGTTTGCTGTATATTGATTTTATTATGTTTAGTTATGGGCCTTGAATTCCTGAACTTTCCAAGACTTTTATCATAAAGGGGTATTGGACTTTGCAGAATGCTTTCTCAGCATCTAATGAGATATCATGTGGTTTTTGTCTTTGAGTTTGTTTATATAGTGGATTACGTTGATGGATTTCCATATATTGAACCATCCCTGGGATGAAGCCTACTTGATCATGATGCATGATCGTTTTGATGTGTTCTTAGATTCGATTTATGAGGATTTTATTAAGTATTTTTGCATCAATATTCATAAGGGAAATTGGTTTGAAGTTCTTTTTCTTTGTTGGGTCTTTGTGTGGTTTAGGTATCAGAGTAATTATGGTTTCATAGAATGATTTGGGTAGAGGACATTCTGTTTCTATTTTGTGCAATTGTTTGAGGAGAATTGGAATTAGGTCTTCTTTGAAGGTCTGATAAAACTCTGCCCTAATCCCATCTGGTCCTGGGATTTTTTTTTTTGGTTGGGAGACTATTAATGACTGTTTCTCTTTCTTTAGGGAATATCGGACTGTGTAGATCGTTTATCTGATCCTGATTTAACTTTGGTACCTGGTATGCATTTAGAAAATTGTCTGTTTCATCTAGGTTTTCCAGTTTTGTTGAGTATAGGCTTTTGTAGTAGGGTCTAGTTGAGTCTATTCTTTTGTTTCTTAACATAGTTATTATTTGTATCGTTTGATACATTTTGATCTAATTTCTTCAAATTCACCTTATGTTTTCCCAATTATACCAGTCGGTCTGTCTTTTTTGATTCTCATCCTCTCTTCTCACTGCTTTAATCATTCATATTTCATTCCTTAGTTCTCGATTCTATCTTCATTTTCACACCATTTTCTTATCCAGTTGTATAGTTTTGAATATTCTCTTTATTCGTATAATTGCAATAGTAGTTTTGAACTTTCCAGTAGCACAATATCAGATAAGAATTTACATTTAAGAAATTATTTGGAAAAAAGACCTGAGGACATTTTACTTTAAGCTCAAAAAGTGAGAAAAGCAACATAAAAGTAGGGGCAACAGGGATGTGGGTGAAATAGCTACTAAGGTAGGCCAATAAAGCCTGAGTCTAGCAGAGGTCTGTAGAAATAAGTTTGTGGTACTTTATACCATCTTTGAGAATGAAATTCTCTATCACTTCTAATCCATACTGTATATAGGTAATCCAATGGACAATAATTTCCATCATGTTGAGGCCAATGTACTAACATTTGGAAATTGTAGTAGATTTCTCTCTTATATCAGATTTATTACATTTACCATTGTGCTTTTATACTGTCTCTTTTATCTTTCCTCTTTCTGTGTCAATTTCATTCTACAAGAGAGAGTTATTCACATAAGTTGCACCCTATGTCTTATCAATTTTCTCCTGTGAACCTGACCTGGTTTTATTACTTCCATTCCAATATACATATAAGATATATGATTTTGATCTACTTCTGTTCTCATTTCTAAATTGTTTGCTGCTATTTTTTCAGACCTAGAAAATTCTTGGCACTGACCAACCTGGAAGGTGAAAAATGATGTGAGAAGCAATCTTTATAGTCTAAATGTATTACTTCTTTCATAGCTTCTCAAGATAATTTTTTACTTTAATTTGGTTTGCATTATTGAATGATCTAAATAAAGATATCATATAATCAATGCTGATATAAAATTATGTACTTTAGTATATGTTACCAATGTAGGAGAACCAATCAACACAACTGATTTTCAAGTGTGCTTACCTTTTTTGTAATTTTTTAAATTTAATAATACATTTCTTTAAAAGAAAATAAACACTTTTTTAAAAAAATAATACTGTGGTAGAAACTTATAAAAACACTACATCAGATGTTATTTTATAAACCTCTAGTGGTAAATTTAATAAAATAGAGCACACTGTTTATTTCCTTTCCTTAAATAAAATTGTCTGCAAAATTTTCACAAGATATTAGAAACTAAACGAATTAACAAGTTCACGAGAAGAATGAAGTGTAAATTCTAAGACCATGGTCACTGGACTGGGTGCCATGCAATTTAATTCATCTATATATTTTGGTTTACTATGGGATTTCGAGAATAATTTCTCTGATATTTTAATGGCGACAGTTGACATTCTCCATAGGGAAAACACAAAATCAAAAACAAAACAAAAAATGAGAGTAATTAAGTCATGCCTTAATACTAGTCTTGCCCGGTAATGAAAGATACAGAAAATAGCCTTATACGGAGAGTTCATTAGATATTCAGATATGAGCAGCAAGTTTCATGCATGTGTTGATATAGCCTTCAAAGAGGATATGCTCTGTGCAATGAGTTTTGGAACTGGAATAGGCATTTCAGATAGTGTCAGAATAACACTCAGAGTGTTATTTAGGACATTTAGAAATTACCAATACCAAACCTCTGGGCGTTCTTACAAAACTGCACATTTCAATTTATCAAGAACCAAGAATAAATAAGGAGGAATCATCAAGAAAAGTGGTAATGTCTCATATAGAGCTCTCATATCTGGCAAAATACTTAAATTTACTACTGAAACACATTGGAATTTCTAAAGGATGTGAATACAATAAGAATAAGACTAAAGTGTTATCAGGATGGCAAGAAACCTGAAGATAGGCTGAGAGAAGGGGTCTACCATTCATATTACAAGTAACTACCTATTATAGAGTAGGAACAAATTCCATTTTTAAAGTTTGTTTTCTAGGATGGTGTTACTCAATAGCCAGTCTCATTGCTATCACAAAGAGCATATGATAAGGGAATTCAAAGTAGTAGAGAGCAAGGCTTTGTCTAGGAGTAAAAGCATGTATTCCAACTCACTAGGGATCATGAAGGTATTGTCACTCTGGTTACAGTGTGACAATCAAAGTAGTGTGACAATCAAACCATGTAACAGAAACTAAAGCCTGACCTTAGAAAATGTCATCCTCCAAGGAAATCAACTAGCGACCTTGCAACTTTATGATAGATAAATTCATTTTGGTCAGAACTGATATACTTAACTTTCAGGTTTAACTTTTGTTTTCACAAACTATTTTCCAGCACCATTAATTGAGGACATTTAGGACAGTTCTATGATTAGAACTGCTGACTTGGTCGGGCACTTGAGGCTCACACCTTTAATCTCAGCACTTGGGAGGCAGAAACAGGAAGATTTCTGAGTTCAAGGCCAGCCTGGTGTACAGAGTGTGTTCCAGGAGAGCCAGGGCTATACAGAGAAACCCTGTCTCACAAAACCAATAAATAAATAAATCTTCTGATTTTAAAGAATGATATATCAACTATATTGATATTTTAGATGAGTTAATCTTCAGGAACAGGGAAGACATAGTATTTAAAAACTTTTACTGATATTTGTTAGTAAGTACATCAACAACCACTATTAAGTGCTTCAGCTCTGGTACAAAGAATACATTGGCCTAGAAACCAAGGGGCTGAATTGTGAATTATTGTTTTCCATGATATACAAAATGGTTTAGAATGGGGTTAATCTCTAACAGGCAAAGAATGCCTCTCCTAATAGACATTATAGGCTAATAAATTAAAAACTCCAGAATCAGAAATGGAGTACTTCTTTTGGAGATGTTGCACTCAATTTTCTATTATATGCATTTAGCATCAAATATTAATTTTAATTAATATACATAGACAAATAAATGTTTTTCTTTTTAACATTCAGATCCTTAACATGGAGAATAATATTTTCATTAATTATTTGATCAAGTCAGAAAAGTATGTGTCTTCACAAGGTGAAACTGTATGCTTTGCCTTTGATTTTGTTAAAAGTTTTAGAAAAAGAACTGAAATTTGAGGGAAGAAGATCTCTGATTCAAAGCATTTACTTGAAGAAATACTTGAGCTATCTTGCTTTTTTCTTTCTTTTTTTACTCTAAAATTTGATGAGCTTGGTTATTTTTTTCTGACTTATTTTAGAATCATGTCATCACAGACAAAGGGTGTCAAAGAATGAGGTGCTTATCTATATAACTCATCCCCAAATTCCCCCAGACAATGAAAATGAGTAATCTGTGATCTGAGTTATATAGATAATGGCTACAATTTTATCTCTGCCAAGGGTATTATTAGTCATAGATGGTTCAAGATAATGGCTATGTTCTTCCCAAAGTTCTATTTATTGTGTTGTGGTTAAGTTTCTGTTTTTAAATGTCTTATCTTACAACTATGACTTCTTGCATCTAAGGTAAATCAAAACTAAAAAACAAGTTTTGATATGCTAACTTTCTTATAACAAACAAAAATATTTGTCCATCTAGTTAATATAATTAGTAAATAAATCCAATTTTTCAGATAGTAATTATCTTCCAAATGATGCTGCAGAAATAAACCATTTGAATACATGTTGAGAATGATAGTAATGTGAGTAAATTTTAGTTATACGATTATGCACTTAGGCTGTGAATTAAATGTATTATAATCTTTAGAAGCCAATAAATGCATATTTACACGCTTTATTAAAGTCTGTTGGGCCATGGGATTCAATGGGTTATTTTTTTTAATTGTTTGAATTTAATTACCTTATAATTATGCATAATTGCTGTAGTAGATATGCCACACTGGAAGGGAGGACCAATTCAAGGTCAGTGATAATTATTGTTACTGTCAGTTATTACTGAATAAACTCCAAGACAATAAAAACAAAAACGGAAGTATGTAGTTCTAAATATGGATAATAGCTGGTACCATAGCATATAGTTTCTGTCAAAATAATGAATCTTTTTAAAATCTTTTTAGTAATAGGTAAAGTTGCATAATAGTAACACAATATTGAAATATTTAATACCTTTACATTTTCTTGGGAAATGAATGATAAAGTTCAAGAGATGTTAGGTCTAACTTAGAATATCTCTGCATATAATGAAGAATTATATAGAAATCTAAATGCTAATTTGACAAATATATTGCAGTCCCGGTTGTTTGAAGATTTGGGGATTTTCAGATCACTAACAGGGTAACCTTTTTTGTAGTTGTATATATTGGGCCATAAAAGAGGTGAAGGTATTTGTCCCTTTGTTCATCTTTATGTCTCTAGCATATGGCACCATGCATGGTATATATTTAAAGTCCACTCTCTTTGTCAAATGAATATGAGCTACTGGTGAGGAGATTCCTGAATATTTTTCTTCCAATATGCTTTCTCTGTCTGTTTTTCTGTACTATGGAAAGAGAAAGATGTTGAGGTGAGATGGAAAAACATAAAATTGCAGGTGACATATTTAAAATAGTGAATCCCACTACAGGCATATAACTATTAAGTGCCCTGATGCATGTTTAACTCATAATATGCTGAAATACTACCAGGTTTCCTTACCTTACAACTTGGAAATGTTTTCTTTTGATTCTCTTTAACCTCCATACCTGCATAATGCCCAGTTCTTCCCCCATTCATCCCAAACACAGTGATGATTCATTCTCTAGCAGATCCGGAATTACAATTTGCTCTTGTATTAAAAGTATTCTCTACTGTGTAACTTGGGAGCTCAAGAAGATGATAGTGATTTATTAACCTCAACCATTATCATAGAAACATAGGAATATGTTTATAATTTGTGGTATCTTTGAGGCAAAGCTTGCTTTATGAGATAGATGATAGAACTGTTCATGTTCTAGACAGTTCAAGTACTTTCATATTATTTGAGGATGTGTTGAGAAACCCTGGGCTAAAGTCAAAGTTTATCATTACAGGAAATCTTAGCTTAGTGAGAAGTAGCAGAGTTCTTTTGTTTGCAGGGATTCTCCATCGCTGACCTTGTCTAGGGAGCTAGAAACTCCTATACCCTCTACCTGTGGAGTGTCTCATAGTCTTGGTTAGATTAAGGCCCAGCTTCTTTTCTCCCAATAAGAACCCATTCAGGAAGCACCTGAGAGATTCCTGGAATGTCTTCTCAGTACCTTAGCCTTCAGCCAACGACCTTTACCAACCATAGATATTCTTTTTTTTTTTCAACTTTTATTAGATATTTTCTTAATTTACATTTCAAGTGTTATCCAGAAAGTTCCCTATACCCTCCCCCCTCCCTGCCCTGCTCCCCTTCCCACCCGCTCCCACATCTTGACCCTGGCGTTCCCCTGTACTGTGGCATATAAAGTCTGCATGACCAAGGGGCCTCTCTTCCCACTGATAGCCAACTAGGCCATCCTCTTCTATATATGCAGCTAGAGACATGAGCTCAGGGGGTACTAGTTAGTTCATGGTTATTCTTCCACCTAGAGGGTTGAAGACCCCTTCAGATCCTTGGGTACTTTTCTAGCTCCTTCTTCCTTGGGAACCCTGTGTTCCATCTAATAGCTGACTGTGAGCTTCCACCTCCATGTTTGCCAGGCATTGGTATAGTCTCCCACGAGACAGCTATATCCTGGCCCTTTCAGCACCATCGTGCTGGCATATGCTATAGTGTCTATGTTTGGTGGCTGATTGTGGGATGGATCCCTGGCAGCCACAGTCGTTGGGTCCATCCTTTGGATTCAGCTTCACACATGATCTCTTTAACTCTTTCAATGTGTGCTTTGTTCTTAATTCTAGGAAGGGGTGACATGTCCAAATTTTGGGAAATGCAGATCAAAACAAACCTGAGATTCCACCTCACACCAGTAAGAATGGCTAAGATCAAAAATTCAGGTGACAACAGATGCTGGCGTGGATGTGGAGAAAGGGGAACACTCCTCCATTGTTGGTGGGAATGCAAGCTGGTTCAACCACTCTGGAAAACAGTCTGGCGGTTCCTCAGAAAATTGGACATAGTACTATCGGAAGATTCTTCAATACCTCTACTGGGCATATATCCAGAAGATATTCCATCTGGTAACAAGGACACATGTTCCACTATGTTCATAGCAGCCTTATTCATAATAGCCAGAAACTAGAAAGAACCCAGATGTCCCTCAACTGAGGAATGGATACAAAAAATTTGGTATATTTACATAATGGAGTACTACTCAGCTATTAAAAACAGTAAATATACGAAATTCCTAGGCAAATGGATGGATCTGGAGGCCATCATCCTGAGTGAAGTAACCCATTCACAAAAAAACTCACATACATGTACTCACTGATATGTGGATATTAGCCCGGAAACTTAGACTACCCAAGATACAATTTACTAAACACATGATACTCAAGAAGAAGGAAGATGAAAATGTGGACATGTCACCCCTTCCTAGAATTAAGAACCAACCATAGATATTCTTACTTAACATTCCCCTAAACTGTATAACCATTGATTCCTGTATAAAGTTGATCTATTTCTTGGAAGCTGGTCCAGCAGGGTAGTCATTTCCATTTGTACTCACGGGCCATCATCTACTCTGCTCCCTTTTTGATATGGTGCCTTTATTTATCTAGCATATTTTAAGTAATATGATATTTAGGAAGTGTTGTCAGTGGCAACTTGTAAGATAAAATGGTAAGTAAATTGAAAGGGTGGTAAAATCCTAACATGTAAGCAACTTCTAGATCCTTCATGTTCTAGGAGTTTTCTGGATCACCAAACCTTGGATATCATAACTTTGTATCCTCCTATTAACCTAAGGGATAGTAAGTTTATTTTGTATGATCTTGGGAAATTAAAAAAGGATTATGTCTGTTTAATAGTTATGGTCAGGAAGACAAAGCGAACTAGATGTCAGGAAATGAGTTGGTACCATGACTTTGAATGTGGCATGTAAGTGATAATGATGAATTAAAAGCAAAGCCAGAAGAACAATTATTCACTGATATTCAATTCATAAACAGAAAAAGACATGAGGGAGAGGGAGATAAGATACAAAAGTCAGGCAACCAGATGGGATTTTATCCATCATGTATAGAGGAGCTGTGATAATGATCATGATTAGTACAAAAATCATTTATAAGAGTTTGTTTAAGTAAGAAAATGTTGAATACATGATATATCAATTAAGAGAAGTTCTTTACAACAGCTAAATTATATTTGGGAATACACAAAACCAGAAACTTTGTTTCAGAGTGAATGTATGATGGTATTCTTTCAAATGATGTAGCTATGCCAGGAAGAACAGTAGGATATATCCAGAGGAATATGTTTGATAAAGATAACTATCCCAGGCACTGAAGGGAGTCATTTTTGAGGAGACTCAAAGAGATATAAAATGAAAATTAGATGAATCAGAAGATTGAATAATTAGGCAGAAATGCAATGTAGAGAGCTGGGCTAAGAATGTAGAGACTATGGAATACAGAATACTGGGAGACTTGTCTTGGTTAGGGAAAGGGCTTCCTCCTGTTAGGGGAAGGAAAAACAAAGCAAGCTAGGAACGATAGGAGGGACAGAGTGAGAGATATATTTGTTTGTAGTTTCATAATAAAAAAACAAAATTTTCTTGGGCGCATTCTGTCTTCTTTGTGAAGTGAGGGCTTATATTTTCTTGCTGTAATAGAGAGTACATTAAACACAAAAGGCCAATTTTCTGTTGAGGGGCTCATCATAGACTTTATATTTAATATTGGAATCTTGAGGAATCATTATTAAATTTTGAACAAATTTTTAAGCTAACCCACCAAAATTTTATCAAGACATACTGCATTCCTAAAATTACGATGTGAGTCCAAGAGAACTATGGTATAGAAATTTACCCTCTGTCTCTGAACCTGTCTTTGAACACATGAGTTGTTCTAATCTCAGCTGGAGTAATCTGACCTTGAGTATACAATTTGTGGAGTGTCTTGGAGCTGTTTTACCTTTAGCTACTTTAATTTAGAAGGAATAATAATTAATAGCTTTAAGCACTTTTTATATTTTCAAGTTCATTCACAGGTGCCTTCTTTTTGTCTTGCAATGAATAGTTTCATATACATGATCAGGCATGTATTTTATGCATGAAAGTACAGAAGCAAATACTCAGAAAAGAAAGTTGAAACCAACCTTCTGAATATTCCAGAGAGATGTGGAAACATTTGTGGAAATGATCAGTAATAATGTTGGTGACTCATTAAGGGAGAACCTTGGGTATATACATGCTAGAGATGCTACCTAATCAAAATCAAACTGAGAAAAGATTACTCAGGAACTGGAAAGCACATTAGTATGTATAAGCTTAGGCACTTGTAGAGGTTTTTGCTGGAGAAACAACATCCAGTATGTAGTAAGTACTCTAGATTATTTGTGATGGGAATAAACATCTGAATGAGAGAGACTGAATCCCAACTGAGGTCACTTTTCTGAAGTTATAAAACTGACTTGTTGGAGAAGCAATAGAAATCTAAATTTTCTAGTGCTAAGGTTAGTTATTTTTTTTCATTTACATTAGGTATTGTTTCAAGGGATGAAGGAAACTGAAAAAAAAATTAAAAAGATAAAATAAAATAAATCACAGACTTAAAATGAGCCAGTGCAGTAAACCACAGAAATAAACTGAGTAAGTTTAAGCCAGGACATTAGTCAAAGACAAAGATGAGGTCCAGTGGTCTTTGAAATGGCTGGCAAATTTTACTCATAAGAAAAAGGAAAATTGGGGCACACATTAAAATAGGATGACTATGTAATATGCCCCTCAGTGGAACTCACAGTTTTGTGCTCTTCCTTACTTTATTTGGTTTATAACACAAACACACGCGCGAGCGGGCACGCGCGCGCACACACACACACACACACACACACACACACACACACACACCTCTCACGTACTCAATATGTCTGCAACACAGAATAGGTCAACGCTGCTGCACTCTGAATATTTTCTAGTTATTGTTTCCAAAGAGTTCTTTGATTTTTCTAACTAGAGAAACTGTGTAAAATTCAGATTCGAGTCTTTATAGCTACAAAGCATATTCTCCATCCCTGAGAGTACATTGTATTTGTTTATAAGATATCTACTATCTTGTTCCAAAACTTGTTTTATTAATACCCCAGAAGCATAGTTTCTATAAAAATATTATTTAATGAATTAGATAATTTGATTTTTACACATCTTAATTTCAGCTAAGTTATCATAAAAATTTTATATTACCCCTTGTATGTGTTACATACAGTGATGTAATCTTCCATGTATATATTGACTAGGTTTATTTTTCATTTCTCTCTGATTTTTCTAGATGATACTTGATCATTATATAAATTTTAAGGCATAAGATCTTCTTTTTTCCTTTCTATTTTCCTTCTTTCTGTCCTTCCTACCCTCCCTCCCTCCCTCCCTCCCTCCCTCCCTCCTTCCTTCCTTCCTTCCTTCCTTCCTTCCTTCCTTCCTTCCTTCCTTCCTTCCATCTTTCCTTCCTTCTTTCCATTCTTCTTCCCTCCCTTTCCTCTTAACTCCCTCAATTTTTCTTTCTCACTAATTTTCTCTCCTATTTCCTTTTTGTACTTTCTTATGTTCTCTCTCTCTCTCTCTCTCTCTCTCTCTCTCTCTCTCTCTCTCTCTCTCTCACACACACACACACACACACACACACACACACACACACACACACTTCCTTTCACATCAATTCTTTCTGTTTTGTTTTGTTTTGTTTTGTTTTGTTTTTATTAAGACAGGATGTCTCTGTGTAGCTCTGGTTGTCCTGTAACTTGCACTGCAGATGAGGCTGGCCTTAAAGTCAGAGATTAGTTGCTTCTGCCTCTGGAGTGTTAGGATGAAACATGCACCACCATTTCTCAGCTTTTATTTAGCTATTAAGCAGGAGAACATGTCTAGTATTTGAGTCTATTTCTCTTTATATGTACCTGCTTTCTGCTTTCTTGATTTAATTTCACCCCAAATGCTGAGTGCAGAATCAGTGGTTTCGGCAGTGTAAAATGCTTTGTTGTTGTTGTTGTTGTTGTTGTTGTTGAGATGCACCCCTTTCACCCATGCTACAGAAATTTGACATCATAACTGATTCTCTAATTTTACATTTGCCCTCTTTCTCTCTTATTTTTATTAATACTTTGTGAGATCTAGCTTAGCTTTACAAATGTGTTACTTATTTTATTTCTATTTCCATAATTATGTGTTGATTTATGGATATAAATAGGTCTTAAAATGTGCTGTGCACTAGCCAATCAACTTATTCATTATGTGGACGTTTTGAAAGGAAATATTTAAAAATCTTAAAATACCTTCTTAAAATAGTTTCATGTAAGGCTAGTTCATTTTAATCTATTTTTATCATAGTCTTTAGTGATAAAAATGCTTATTAAAATGTGTTAACAGAGTATTAATCAGTATAAAGATAATCAATTCTATATTTCACAAGAAAATGTGCCCTGACCTGATTTACTTCCCTCAGATACACATAATAAAACAAAGACAAATAATTTTCTGTTACACTTTATAAACTTTAGTAGAATTTTCTTTGAAATATTGCTACCACTGATGTAAAATAGTTTGTTTTTACCGAAATTAATGCAAGCAAATGTTCAAAACCTATTAATCATTTAAAATTTTAAAATATTTTATACTTTCATTCAAAATTGAGTATTTTCTCATGCAATATACCCTGATTGCAGTTTTGCCTCCCTTTATTCACCTATTCTTTCCCACCTCCTTTCCTACCCAGATCTACTTCCTTTTTGATTTTCATTAGAAAGAATAGGCTTTTAAGATGTAACAACAAAAGAAAACCAAATAAAATATAATAAGATAAAACAACAACAACAACAACACCCTATCACATTAAAGTTGCATAAAGCAAACCAACAGAAGGAAGAAAGTCCAAGAGCAAGCACAGGAACCAGAGACCCACTCACTATCTGCTGCAGGAGGAAGCTTCTCTAAGTTTGGCTAAATAAGGTACTGCTACTAGTATAGCAGAATATCATTAGCAGTGATTTTTATCATCACATTTGTTTGTTATTTTGATTGATTGATTGATTGATTTTAAGACTATCAGTGTTTTCTACCCTAGGTCTTTGAGTTTCTACTTAGTTTCTTGTTCTTGGTCATCCAAACAGATATGGGTACTATTTGTGGAGTGGACTTTGAGTCAAATTAGATATCTGCATTTTCCTAAAAGTTTTCTGCCACAGCATTATTGCCACAGCATATTTCAGGCAGATAGTACTATAGATCAGAGAATTTGTGGCAGTGATGGTGGCTAATTAGTTGGTTTGTTTGTTTTAATTTGGGGAGCCTGCAGAGAACTTTCCCATAGTAAGGATACTACAACATAGTCGTGAAGGTTCTGTGTAGTCACTAACTCAACCTTTCCATGTTCAATGAATTGTGTCATCATCATCTTCAGCAATGGGGCCATGCCATCAGTTTGTAAAGGACAACTTACTGCCTTGGCAAAGGCCTGGGTTGTTTGTAAATATCCATGTGGCCCCTTTGGTCAACAACTCCATTGGACATACCTAGTCTCCTATTGGAAGCATTGTTTAGTAATAAGGAGTAGGCAGTTATGACTGTGTCAGACTACCCAATTATGTGGAGACTTTATTATGATTTCTTTTGTATATGAAATTTTCATTTCACTAGGTTTCTATATTACCCCTTAAGTTTCCATCAGTTATAGATGTTCATCTCCACATTCGTTCTCCAAAGCTCATCTCAACTCCCCCTCCTTCCCTTATTCCTCCCTTCCCCTCCCATTCAGGTCTCTTCGTCCCCAGGCTACCCAGGGAATCTGTTCTTTTTTCCCTTCCCATGGAGAAAAAGTTTCCTCCAGCTCCTTCACCTACACTTAACTTTTATGGGATTATGAATTATTATATTCACCTACATAATGGGTAATATCCACATATAAGTGAATACACATACCATATTTTTTTCTGAGTCTGAGCTATCTCTCTCAGGTTGATTTTTTTCTAGTTATATTGATTTTCTTGCAAATTTTATAATTCACTTTTAAACAGCTGAGTAATATGCAATTGTGTAAATGGTAACATATATTCTTTTTTTTTCTTTTTTAAATTCTGTTTGAACAACTTAGTTTTTTTTCTCTTTATTAGATATTTTCTTCATTTACATTTCACATGTTATCCAGAAATTTTCCCTTACCCTCCCGCGTCCCCGCCCTGCTCCCCTACCCACCCCCTCCCACGTAATGGCCCTGGCATTCCCCTGTTCTGGGGCATATAGAGTCTGTATGACCAAGGGGCCTCTCCTCCCAATGATGGCCAACTAGG
>LR753400.1:28252-78690 GCA_902729485.2 Mus minutoides | reverse complement strand
ATTCTCTAGCTCCTACCTTGGGTTAAAGAAGAGTAAATGCCAACACTCCTCAAAATATTCCACAAAACAGAAATAGAAATAACACTGTCCACGTCATTTCATAAGACCACAGTTACACTGATCCCCAAACCACATAATAATACAACAGAGTATGAGTATTACAGAACAACTTTTCTTATTATGGACCAATTTCCCTAATGAATGAGTATTGTAGAGTAACAGGCCAGTGGCAAATCCCTGTTTTCCTGGATTTCCCACAAGCTCTGAGACTTGGAAATTCCCATCCCAGTCACTCAACATTAATTACCAAACAATGTTTCAGTGTCAGTGATTAAGCAACACTTCCAGCTGTGCTGTACTTTTCCCTTACCTCAATGGGCATGTTCCACAAGCTCACTTTTCATGCTCCAAATACCCTACATATCCTGCCCCTAAATCCAGTTCATAGCTGTCTCTCTTCCCATTCAGTGGCAGTTACCATTCTGTCTTTCTCTCCAGTAAATCTTTTGTGTGAGGTTTTTTGGGTAGTATGACTTTGTGATATTTCTTGGCTGGCAACTGGGAAGATACTATTGCATCAGGGAAAAAAACCACTTTCCTTAGGACCTCAGATAGGCTCTTCTGGAGCTCATACATACTTCCCTTCTGAGTCTGGGTTGCAATGGGACCCTATCCCTCTGGCTACTCAATAACTCAACATCTCATCCACCAGGGGTCATTTGGTAAGTTTCCGTTTCAGTGAGAAGACTTTCTTGAATCTGATAAAGTGACTTTGAGGACACTCTGAAAATTCATGGTCCTTCTAGCCACAGTCTTGTTAGCCTACTTTGCTGACACTGGCCCTGGCCCTAGGCAAAGGTACCCCAGTCCCCATCACAGTCTTTATGGCTATTCCTGACCCTCTTCACAGAACCCACTACCTCACTCTCAGAACTTCAATGCTGCAGCTTCCTTAAGACCCACTGGACATTTGACCCTTTCCTTCCACCTTAATTTTCTGGCTTCCATTTAGAGCTGCCTATAATCTCACAGCTACTCTGTGCCACTGTTATTTTTATGACAATATAGGACCCATTCCCATTTTTCCTCTGAATGAGACCTTGTTCTTGTGCTCTTTTTTTTTTTTTTTTTTTTTTAATGGTCTTCTGGCAAGCTTTCAGGCTTTTTCTAAATCCCTAGTACTAGGCTTTGTATCTCCTCAAGTAGTTAGGCATACCCTTGTTAAGTATGGGGACAATCCACAAAACAGTTTGATCCTCTATTGTCCTCCCCAAGTCCCAGCATCACTTTCAATTACAGGCTGCTGCGACCTTTTATTATCCCCTCATGTGATCCATGAAAATGGTGTCATCTATATTCTTTCATCTTTGATTCCCTTGAGAGATGCCTCTTGGAGTACCTCTAACCTCTCCACTTGGCACCTGACGTAAAGGGCTCTAAACTTACTTTATTAATCAAATTTGACTTTAATATTCCTTATATAACCAATGCAAATGGCCACCTAATGCCACTGTAGGTCCCAATATTATTTGGGAATTTTACAAATACTATGAGTGATAAGGGAAGTTGGCCTATTCTTTCCTTGATTTCTAACTTTCCTTTATCTTTGCTCAAAACCCTATCTATTTTTCCTATAAATCTACCTAACTTCTCCTAGCCCAAACCACTTCCAATTCAACTTACTAGCCTCAACTCTCAGTTTCTTCTCTTCCTTTGGCTCCTCTGGTCCCTTGTTCTCCCTTTCTAGTGACAGACTGGTGCAATCATCTCTATCACTCACTTTTAGCCCACTGAGAGCATTTAATCTTTCTGCTACTCACATTTGTTTCACAATAGGAACCCATCTATTTCCCTCTACCTGGTATAATCTTGCAATGGTTATCTCTTTGGAGGAGATTTCTGTGGTGAAGAGCTTGCTCAAGTTACTTTTCTCATTAAGTGATCTCTCTTAAGTTGAAAAGAGATTTGGATATTATGCCCCTAATCCCTTCAATATATCATCTAATCTTACAACCTCACCTACCATAACTGATTTTCATTAACATCTTTCTCTCTGAGGTGTTCTGGAGGATCTGGGGCAAGACTAGGACACATACAGATAATGTTTCGCCAACAATTGGGTTTGAGGCAGTCACTGACTGTGACTACAACTGGAAGTACAATACCATTGGAGGCATAAATGTATTGGGATTTATAATGTGGATAAATATATTATTTTCCCCTTGGAAATCTCTGTAAGGTTGTCCTTAAATCAGTAAGTTATGAAAAAATCCAAGAGGTCATCAAGGACAAATATGAAAATCAATCTCAATTCCTAGGTTGCTTTGTACAAAGCTATATTACAAAACACCAATCTGGAGCCCAAAACCCAGATGAGAAACAACTCTTAGTGTATTATTTCTTCTCTCAGAGTTTTGTTCACATTAGGGGGAAATGGAAATGTCTGGAGAGGGACCATATGAGCCCACAGGAAGTAATCTTAGCAGTGACCTTTAAGGTATATGATGGGAGAAATAAAAATCCTTGAAACAAAATACTTGATGAATTACCCCAGTTACCTTGCATCTAAAAGCATGAGAACCTCTGCTTCAAATGTTTTCAGGCAGGTCACTGGGTCCAGATCTGCCAGAGCTTGTATAAACTATCACAACCATGTCCAAAAGGGACATTGGGCTGTAGACTGTCCCCACGTCCTTCTCAGCACAGGGATATCAGGCCCAGATTGCTTTCTATCAGAGATCTTAGACCTGGCTATCAACAACTTAGGGGACCCAGAATATCTTTGCGCAGCCACCATTATTTCCAACGGGGAGCCATGAATAGGCATCATGGTATCAGGGCAGCCAATCTTCTGTCTGGATATTAGGATCATCTAGTTAGTGCTGCTGGAGTTGTGGTAGCCCACTTCCCATTCTCATTTCCTGATTATCACAACAGCCTTGTCAACCTCATCAAATGGCACCACTCCGTTGCAATTGCGGGGATATCTCACTTACCTACTCCTCTCTAGTGGTACCAAATTGTCCTATCCACTTGGTGGAGTGGGACCTCATAGTCCAAGTCCAATTGTATCCTCTATTTCCTTCACTATCCCCATCATTTGACCCCATGCTCATCGCCCATAACTCTTTTCTTTCCTCTCAAAATCACAAAATCTTTTCTTTGATGCATCCCAGGTAGATCCCTGAGTATGGGCAGCTAAAACAGTTCAATAACCAAACAGCATTTTCCTATCATTTTACTAAAAAATACTTTCACTCTCATGCAGGGAAAAAAAATGAGACAGTACCTATCTGCCTGGTTCTGTCTGCTTTGAAAATTTTGTTTGTTTCTTGTGTGTGGATAGTTCTGTTTCTTTAGGTGTGTAAATATTGTGGGACATATGGGAGCTGAGAGGGAAATGGTTCCTGCTTAATTAATTATAGGAATGATAGTAGTCATCATGTTTTGTTTCTGTTGGTCTCATTTGAGTATGTGAGATTTCTGTGTTTGTGTTCATTGGTTCTCTTTTTAAAATTTTTTTCTGCAATTGCCAGCTGCCATATATCACCTTTAATGCTACTTGCTATATATGCTTTGATGGCCAGGGCTCAGAATTTATTTTTAGGCTTTCTGGTCACTAGATTGAATTTAGCTGGGATTCAAACATCTTTTGAGTGTAGATAATATTAAAATCATGTTATTCTTTTATGCTTTATTGGGAAGCTGACTCTGGAGTTTTGTAATGGCTTTCCCTCTTCTAGATCCAAGCATATGTTTTGAAAGTTTTCCTTCAAAGTCTCTGAACCCTGTCAGGGAGAATACCTAACTGTGACAGAGAAAAGAGAGACAAACAAAACAAGTTTCAAGCAACTTGCTTTTCAATGACTGTGCTCAGTAATAATTATTTCTCTCTCTGGTAAATAATAAGATAGAAAATGTGAAAGTTTGAGTCCTAAGTGTCTAAGAAACTGAAAACTAGGGTTTTAAGGTATGTAAAAGCAAGTTATAATGGTATTAGAAGGTGATTTAAGGTAATAAAAAAATGTTCCAGATTTCATTCTCCCTCTATTTTAAAGGTTCAGAGTTTTAATATTGACCAATGGAATTGTGATAATACACAGACTACTGTTGACTATAACAAACTTAAGATTTCAAATTTCGTTCAGTTGTCTTCTAAGTATCAGCTTAAAGGTGCTTCTTATTATGCTAAAAATATCTCTTTTCAATCTATATGCCCAGCTCTCTGGATGGTTTTAAACTGAAAGCTCTTGCTGTGACTCAAAGGATTGGCAGTTACTACCTGCCTTTTCTACAATATGCATTTCAGTGTAGAATACAAACAATGGGATATGTTAATATATATACAACTTTTATTTATTCTTGTAAATAAAAAAATCACATAAAATCCTGGGAGTTAAAGGTGTTCTAAGACTTAGAACCACCTCTCATAGGTCAAATGGGCTCCAGGTCAGTATAGCCTAAGCTCTCACATCTGCCGATTCCTGAGTGTGTTACATTTACCTTCCTTGATGCTGGGATGCCTTTACTCCCCCAAATACCAGAACTATGGGCCTGAAAGTACTAAATGTATGATTTTACTTTAAGTTCCCAAACTTTTACTTCTGCCCCTAGTTTATAACTATTTTAGCAGATTTCTTCTCAGCTGTTAGACATCATTCAGGAATCAACTGAGGACCACAAAGTGCTCCAAATGGCTTTAAACCCTGTTCTTTCTGAAAGCCAATGTGAACTAGTCCAGCTGGGATGATTGTTCCATGTCTCTTCAGATGGACCAGTTAAACAGATGAATGCACCATTGCCTGAATCCCTTTCAACAATTTGACTTCAATTTCAGCTTTTCTGGCTCCTGAAAGTCATGTCCTAATTTTAGCAGGAAGTAGTTACAGAGAGAATATATTACTCCTTATCCTTTATAAAAAGTGGAATACTAGGTGAAAAGGAAACTTACTGGCATAGGGAACAAAATGTCTACCTAAGTGCTTATTGTTTTACCTGTTAAAATGTAACAGGTTTAAATGTTAAAATAAAATAGATCCAATCAATCAATAAATCAACAGTTAGATTCATTAGTTGAAAATTTTCTACAATGTGATAGAGCACATAGCCTGCTTAACATGTGATAAAGAAGCAATTTGTAGCTTTAAAAATGGCTTATTTCTATTTAAACTTGTAAAGCATTAGGGGAAATTGACAAGGGTTATATGTAACAAGAGCAGAGAGAGTGTCATTTACATCTTCATTAAGGAATAATATTGCTTCTATGACAACCAATCAGGTATAATAAAAGGTAAAAATCTGACAGCTCCATATGGATCTTCAAAAACAAAAGAAACATCTCAGTTACTCTGGCCCGTGGATTGTTGATGGTCCAATACGGAGTGAATATGGAAAAATGTTTTTCTTAACTCCTGTTTGCCTCTTTCTTCTAATTCTAGATTTCTTCAATAACAAATTCAAAAGAGTTCAAGACAGACTTTTAATCAGTTGTTATTGCAGGATTATCAGTCCCTACCTATGGAATTGGAGGCCTATAACTCCTTATTTTGCCCTGATGGTAAAGATCAAGCTTGCCTCACGGAATTCAGTGCACTCTTACAACAGAAAGTATTTTAACAATAGTAGTGCTGTCTTCATCTCATAAGTTATGTATAGTAAAAAAACATAACAGGAGGAATGTAGGGTAATAGGAAGTGGAATATCACCCTGCCCTTGGCCTTCTCATAGACTAGGACATACTCATTAGCAGTCTAATTATGTTTCACAGTTGATACCTTTCATTGTTAGTGTTTCCATTGCTGTGAAGATGCCCCATGACCAAGGCAACTCTTTTAAAGGACAACATTTAGTTGGGACTGGCTAATAAATTTAGTTTTAGTCCAGTATCATCATGGCAAGAAGCACAGCATTGCCTAGGCATGCATAGTGCTAGAGGAGCTGAGAGTTCTACATCTTTATTCAAAGGAAGCCAGAAGCAGACTGAGTGTCTCCCAAGCAGCTAGGTTAAGGGTATCAAAGCTGACATTCTCTAACAAGACCACACCTCATAATAGTGCCACTTCTAAGGCTAGCCATACTCAAATCACCAAAATACCCAAACAATATTTCTAGCTGCACTGAACATATTAATTTGTTAAGTGCACACACTCCAATAACCCTATAGAGCCTTGCCTCTTCACCCTTTACTGCTCTTTCTCTTACCTTTTAGAGGGAGCAGCCATTATGTTCTCACCAATAAATCTCATGTGTGAGGTTTATTGTATGGTGTGAATTTATTATATTCCTTGGTTCTAATTGACAAGATTCCCTTATGTCAGAAAAACCCATTTAAATGCAGGTGCAAAATTACTGGATAAAATACTTGCAAATAGAATCCAAGAACACATCAAAAACATCATCTGCCATGATCAAGTTGGCTTTATCCTAGAAGTTCAGGGATGATTCAATATACAAAAAATAATAAATGTAAATAAATAAATGCCATATGAACTAAAAGGAAAAAAAAGACATGATCATACTAGACATAGAAAACAACTTTGACAAGATTCAACATCCATTCATGATAAAATGTCCTGGAGAGATTAGGGATGCAGTGGACATACATAAACAAATTGAAGACAAATTGCAGAAAACCCATAGCCAGCATCCACTTACCTAAAAGAAAGACAAATGAATTCCACACTCTGTCCATATGTATTTAACATAGTACTTGAAGGCTTAGCTTAGTTGTCGAAGTCAATAAGACAACCGAAGGAGATCAAGTGGATGCAAATTGGAAAGGAAAACTCTATTATTTACAGATGTTATGTAAAGAAGAGTAGCTGGATAGTAAAATCTCTCACAAGAAATTAAGTAACCCTCCTATATACAAATGGTAACTGGACTAATAAGGGAGTCAAGGAAACCACACATTTCACCATATGGAAAGATTTCTCATTTTTATGAACCAGAAGAATTAACAGTAAAAGTGACAAGCCATCCTACCAAAATGAATCTATAGAATCAATACAATCCACATTAAAATCCAATATAATTCTTCACAGACCTTGAGAGGATAGCTATCAGCATCATTTGGAAACAGAAAAAGATAGGATAGCTAAAAAATCTTGATCTTGATCAATTAAAGAACTGCTAGAAGTATCACCATTCTAATTTCAAATTTTACTACAAAGCTATAGTAATAAATATAAACATGGTATTGGCATTAAAACAGCCATGCTGATCAATGAAATTTAATTGAGGATCCAGGAATAAATACACATACATATGGATACCTTATTTTAAAGAAATCAGAAATACACTCTAGTAAAAAAGATAGAACACTCAACAAATGGTACTGTTCAAACTGATGTCTGCATGTATAGGAGTTTACATACTTGCAAACTTATCAACCTGTACTAAACTCAACTCTAAATGGACCAAAGACATCAGCACAAAACCAAGTACACTGAAGCAGATAGAGGAGAAAGTCGAGAATAGCCATAGACTTTTTGGCCCAGGAGAAGTCTTTCTGGACAAAACTCAGAAAGCTCAATGAACTAAGAACAAGAATTAAAAATGGTATCTCATGAAACTGATAAGATTCTGTAACAAAAAGGACACTGTCATCTGGACAAAACATAAGCCTGCAGAATAGGAAAATGATTTTTCCCGACACAAAAGGTGATAAATTCTAATATCCAAAATACATAAAGAAATTGAATGAGGATATAAAAATCCAGTTAGAAATGAGGTACAGATCTAAACAAATAATTTTCAATAGAAGAAATCCAAAAGACTGAGAAACACTTAAAGTTATGGTTTAGGAATTTCAAATTTATGCTAGGCTCCTATCTGCAAGCATAACAGAGTATCATTAATAGTTTCAGGATTGGTGCTTGCCCATGGGATGGATCTCAAGTTGTGTCAGTTATTGGTTAGACATTCCCTCAAATCGCTGCTCCATCTTTGTTCTTGTACGTCTTGTAGACAGGGCAAATTTTGGTTTTGTGGGTTGGTTGGTGTCTTTATCCCTCCACTGAAGACCCTTCCTGGCTACAGAAGGTGGCTACTTCAGGTTCCATACCATCACTGCTATAAGTCTCAGCTATAATCACCCCTATTGACTCCTGAAAGCCTCCCCCATCCCAGGTCTCTGCCAAGTCCTAGTGATGTTTCCACTGACCCAATTTCCATTCTTTATCCCAGCCCTTGTTCCTCTTTCCCCACAGATAATCCTGAATTTTACCTGCCCCCCACCACCACTTTCCATTCCCCTTTCCCACCCAGATACCTACTTCCATTTGCCTACTATGACTGCTTAATTCCACTTTCTGAATGAAATTCAAGCATACTTGCTTGGGCTTTTCTCCTTGTTTAGATTTTTTCTGTCTGTGGAGTGTAGTGCAGGTATCCTGTACTTTATGGCTGATATCCACTTAGTGAGTACATACCATGCATGTCATTTTGGATCTGGGTTACCTCACTCAAAATGATATTTTCTAGTTCCATCTATTTGCTTACAATGCTTATGGTGTCTTTGTTTTTAATAGCTGAATCATATTTTATTGTGTAAATTAACCACGTTTTTCTGTATTCACCCCTCAGCTGAGGGATATCTGGTTTGTTTTCAGTTTCTGGTTATTATGAATAAAGCTACTATGAACATAGTGGAACATATGTCCTTGGGCTATGGTGGATCATCTTTCAGGTATATTCTCAGGAGGGGTATAGCTGGGTCTTCAGGTAGAACTATTTCCAGTTTTCTGAGAAACTGCCAGATTGCTAGCATAATTGTCCTCTGAGAGACTCCATCTAGCAGCTGATTGAGATACATGCAGATATAGACAGCCAAACTTTTGTCAGAGCTCAGGGAATCTTATGGCAAATTTGGAGAAAGGTTTGAGGCCTCCCATAGAAATAGAAATTCCACAGGGAGACCAACATTGTCAACTAACCTGGACTAAGACCAACATTGTCAACGAAACAGGACTATTGGTGACTCTCAGGGACTGAACCACCAACCAAAGAGCATATGCAATCTGGACCTAGGCCCCTTTGTATGTATGTAGCAGATATGCAAGTTAGTTTTTAAATGGGTCTGCCAACAACTGGAGTTGGAGCTGTCTCTACAGTTATTACCTGTCTATTGAATAGGTCCCTCTAACTATGCTGCCTTTTCTGGATTCAGTGAGAGAGAATTCACCTACCTCTGCAGAGACTTAATGTGCCAGTTTGGGGAGATACCTAGAGGGGTTTTCACCCTTTCAGAGGAGAAGGCGAGGTTCATGCAGGAAGGAACTGTGTGAAGATGGGATAAGGAAGAAGCAGTAATAAGCATGTAAAGTATGTAATTTACTTAATGAAAAAAAGTACAATAGAAGTTTCAAATTTATAGTAACTGAAGAAGGCTTTACATAGAAAGAACTTACATCTAAAAATCACAGTTTTAAATTTTCAAGCCAAATGATGCATTGGTTCTAAACACCCTAAAGAAGATGCTCAGTTTGTTTGTTTGTTTGTTTTTGTTTTTTAAATGGTAAAGTATAATCAACTCCAATGAGGTTGTTTTCAGAGATGATTGTTGTGGGAAACATTTAAAAAAAAGACCAGCAGCTTCTCATCCTACTGCTGGGTACAAGCAACTCTCTGTGGGGCCTGGCCAGCTATGCACTGGTGGGCAATGGTCAACCTGTTATTATCTTGTGGAGACTGAGTCAGTGCTCCAAAAGCTCTCCATCCAACTTGCTAAGTTCCTACTGGCAGGTCACTACCACACTGGCCCTGTGCTTCAACACGCCCCCCCACCATGACCTTTGTGGTGCACCTCAGGCAAACCCACACTTTGTCACTGAACTTTTCTCTCTTGAAAAACTCAACAAAATCACCTATTTTTTTTTCTAATGTTCAACCACCAATGGTCAACCAACCTTGTAATCCTGGAATAATTCTACTATTCACACCATAATTTCATATGTATAATATATCATATATATTTATGATATATTATATAATATACTTATAGTGTGTCTAAATTTATTATATGTGTGTGTTCTTATAATTTTATTTCCTTGCAATATTTTGCTAACTCTTGGAATTGGAGTATTTTAGCTTCAGAATATAAGTACAGAAGTAAATTATAGTCTTTATTTTCTTAAATAATGACTGCATGATTACATTCCTCAGTTATTTGACACAATGATCCAATGGTGCTACCCATATTAATATTCTCCCTTTACGATTTTTTGTCCTGTACAGAATTTATTCAATAGACTTGTACTTTTTCTAGCGCTCTCTCTCTCTCTCTCTCTCTCTCTCTCTCTCTCTCTCTCTCAATCCATTAAAATATTTTTGAAGAAACTGGAAAAAAAAAAAAGAAATGATGGTAACTCAATCACTGGGTACAACTAAAATCCTAATCTTCTAAACCTTATTAAATCTAAATCTTCCGGTGGGAAATCCTGATGGATCCACCATTGAAACTGGGAAACAGTAATAATTACATTGTGTCCTCATGTTATTCCAGTCCAAAAGGGCCTAACTCTCTCCTGCTTCCTCTCTTCTTCCATCCAACCCAGAAGTCCTGCCTACTTGCCCAGTGATTGGCTCCTTTATTCATTATGGGATTGTTTCACAAGAAATCACCTGAGCATGTGACTGGGATTAAAGGCATGTGCCACCACTGCCCAACTCTCTTTGTTTCTAAAAAAGTGAAAAAACAACCCCCTACCAGGGTAGGAGCTTCTCCAAGAGAAAAATACATACAATGCCTGTTTTGCTGGGTGGGTTCCATGAAGTGTGTGGCAGGAACTGGATGGAGAGAGAGATGACCTCTGCTGATATTGGTCATATTTTAAAAAAATCATGGGCTGAGCCAGTAAGGAATCCATACACCTATGCATGTTCCCTCAACACAACCAAAGAGTTAGTCATGCATTCAGTGCAAGAGTCCGTCATGTGTGCTCCATGACACACTCAGGATCCAAGAATTGGCTTGTCTGCAATCCCTCCTAGGAGAGTGGAATTAGCATCAAAATACAAGCAACTCCAGAACTATCCACAACAGATGATACAGTGCAAGAATGTACAAAATTATCAAACTCTACATGAGCAAGCCCTGAGATAGTAAATCTAGAACAGAATTTAAGATTTTGCAGTTATCATTGACTGCCAATTTTACACTGTCACAAAGTTCTGTTATGCCTAAGTCACAGTAAGTTTGTTAGGGCATAAGTAGCCCTTTTCAGAAACTACTCAATACTGGGTTAGGAGAGTCAGTGAAGTGTCCCTTTTCAATTATTCTGCTCAAGTATACCAATCTGGTGATATGAAATTATGAATTTAGGATTGTTTACATTCACAAATGCTATAAAGTATAGCCTTTCTCTAAATTTTGAGAGATAGTTGTTAAACTTCATCAGCACAGCACTGACTACATCCCTGGGAAAATCTTGAATCTATTTTGTATCTCCTTCTGGAATGCAAAAACTTGGGACTACATTTCAAATTCAAAATGAAGAGTCTCCAGGTGTGTTGACAGATTTAATGTATAGGAGAAAGTTATTCTTGAGATTGTTGTAAAAAGTGAAAGACAGTGATTTCGTAAAGGCTTTCTAGTTCCATATGCAACTATTGTTGTACTGAGAAATGGCAAAAGTGAGGTGACCATCAGGCAAAGCATGAGTATTTTGTATGCCATTAGTAGAAGATGGACTTTACTATCCTGCAGTGATAAAACTGCAAGTTCACAAATTAGTAATAGTATCAAGTGCTGTTTATTTTAGGTGTGTTTGTAAATATTGCAAAGGACAGTGCTGAGATTATTGGAGAGTTGCATGAATCCAATCGTGTACTTTCTTTAATTGCAAATCATATATGTTTTATTACACTCAATTTTAAATATTTTTCCTAATCCTAATCAAAGTGATGGGGAACTTGATGATATGGTTATTGACACATTTGCACTCATTGTGTTTTCTGACCAATAACTCTGTATAATATGTGTTTTAAAATAAACATTTTGGTACAATTGATATAACAAGATTTATATAAAACTCAACCTCGCTCTACACAAAAGTATTTGTGAACTCTGAATTCACATTTGAAATGTCTGTGAAGCCATTTCTAGACACAAATTTATTTCAGCTTCTTTCAACCTATCAGAGTGAGACAATTTCATTTCTTGCTAGAGATCAAGAAAGAACCCACAAAATTGTTAATTAGCCAAATCATCCTTCATCCCAAACAGCTAAAGATTTTCAAGCCAATTAAAAAAGATTCACAAAGTTGTACTCTGGCAGGTTCTGGTGGTTGGGACTTGTGGTTGACAGGATGTAAGCCTTGAGTTTTCATAGCATGGTTGCAGCACACAGCCAGTGACACAACACACCAGATATAATCCCACTCGTACTGTGCAACTTTGCAGCAGCATCCGGAAAACAGTTGCCCACTTGCTATTATGCATGTAAATCTCTTCCAATCTGAGCTTAATGGGTTTCTTCACATAGAGAAACACTGAAAGTCTAAAAGGAACAGTGTGCCCATTTGATTCATTATAAACTTAGTATTTGGTATGATGTTTTGCTTTTGTATATTTGAATGTATTATTAATGCCTAAACTATGTCTTTTGTTGTCTGTGTGGTTAGTACTCAGCCAGATTTTATGCCTTATTATTTTATTCTTACTTCACAACCCTGAGTTCAGTCCTATTTTCTCCTATGAGTGACTCCATGATACCCCCCCTTTTCTGTTTATCCTGTGTTGTTATAAATATACCTGATGTCTCTGTGCACTTATTCTCTGTGGTTTTGTTTATATTCACAGCTTCAACTGTCTTTGTGATGTTTTTCTTTACATAATAAATTCAGCCTTATACCTTTGCCCATCTCTCCACTGAAAATATTCATTTCATTTTCCTAAGCTCTCAGCAGTAAATGATTGGGCTGACAGTTTGACTTGATTCTAAAGATTCCAGCTTATTATACATGTTCAAGCTTCAAACATTACAATTATATTTCTTATATATTCAGATTTAACAGCCATACACATTCATTGATGTGCCCCACGTGTTAATATCTCGCCTGCAAGAATTCACGCGGACACTTACATACAGGTTCTTCTGCAGCAAACTTTTATTACTTCATGAGGAGGAAGATGCTGAGCCCCAGAAAGGGCCAGCTTTTATAGACCCTAAGGCGGCGTGTTCACATTAGATTGGCTGCTTGCCCATAAACCCAAGTCGCCCCGGGAATGGGCTTGCGACTTGGCGCGCTATTCTCACAGCACAAAGAACATTCCAAAGTTCATTGGGGAGAGTGCAGGATGTCAGCGCCATTAATGCTGTCATAGCTCGCAGCGGCTCTCTACACATTGACTAATCTTTTTAAAATTTATTTAAATTTGTCTTGTTGTACAGGAAATCAAACCCAGAACCTTGCATGTGCTAGGCAAGTTTCTTTCACTAAGCTACATCCTCAGCCAGTTGTAAGATTATGGTTTTCTCTGTTTAATTTATTTATCACTCTCAATGAATATATTGTCCACCATAACTTAGTGTTTTAATTCCTTCAACCTATTGTTCTAACTGCTGCCCTCAGTTTGCAGATAAATCTTTTCAGAGTGTATTATCCTCCCTTCATTCTGATAAATTCATGTCATCAGTGTCAGATTCTGCATTCCTATGGCCAGATGTTGGTTCCTAATCTTTGCATACTATGTGCTGATCTTTCAACAGTCTTGTAAAATGTACTCTACTTATCCTTCAGTGCACCTACATTTTCTTTTTGGATTTATGGGTTTGACTCTTAAAACGATTTTAACTCCTATTTTATAATATTGGCTAATAACTACTTGCAATATTGTGCTGTTCTTCACTTAATCATGGAAAGAAATACTGTAGCTACAATGGAATTTTCAGAGAATCACTGAAATAGTGAATAAGAACCTGTAAGAAAGATTTGTTGTGAAATTTTAGACGTATATAGTCTGGAATGGTTTCCCATTTAATTGAAAGTTGTTGCTTTCTTCAGAAGCATAAATGTTTTCCAACACAATGAAATGGTAACAAATTTTGCTTGAAGGTTAAATTTTGGGAGACATTGTAATTAACTGTATCCTTATAAAATTCTTATAAAGTAGATGTTACCGCAGTAAGAACTCATACTAAGACATCACTGTAAATTATTTTTTTGTACTACTGTCAACTTAAAATAGCTAAGAATCACCTGAAAAGAAAGTAATTGAGTGATTGATTTTACCAGCTTGGGCAGGTCTAGGAAAGATTTTCTTGACTTTTTAAATGGATGTAGAAGTGATTAGACTATTGTGCCTGGAACTCTTTACCAGTAAGATGGCCTTGTGCTATGGAAAGAAGGTAGGTGAGTGGGAACCTGGCTGAGCATGAAATCAAACTATCAAGAAGCATCCTTCCAGGGTTTCAGCCTCCAGGTTCCTACCTTGAGTTCCAGCCTGACTTCCTTCAGTGATAGATTGTGACCTGGTCTTAAATCCAAACAAAATCTCCTTTCTTCTCCAAGTAACTTTGTGTTAAATTGTTTTATTAGAGAGACTAAATAAACTAGAATAATTATTTTAGTCTCATTTTACTGTCATAAGAAAACATATGAAGCTGAATATATTTCACTTTTGGTGATGGGAAGGTTCAAGGTTCAGGTATTGGCACTGTGATCCAGATATTGTTATTTGCTGAAGGCCTTTGTGTTATGTCCTTTGGTGACAGAATAGGGAAAAGCAAAAAGCAGGGGTTGGGGCAATACTGTACTTTCATGGTTGAATTAACAAGAGCAAAGCACCTATTTCTAGCTCCTCTGATCTCACTTATGAGGCACCAATTCATTCTAAAGCCTTCACTTTTTAATGCCATCAGAACACAAATTATATTTCAATAAGAATGCTCCAGGGAGACATTTCAGCAACTTTGCTTATATTTTTTATTTGGAGTTTGGCATTTGATATGTTCACTTGACTCACACTTGCAACTATTCTTTTTAAATCTGTCATACTTCTTCATTTTTAGATACCCGTTCCTGTTTTTTTAACACTCAGCCTGATAATAAAAAATAACCTTGAAATCCATGGCTAATTTAGAAGTGACAGCAGCTTAGTACAAGAAGGAAAATTAATAATGTAACAAATGAAGCAAAAAGAGAAATTCCAAGATAATTTCAATATAACCACATGATCAGCAAAGTATGTATAAACATGTTGAGCTTTTACAAATTAACAGCTGCCATTGAGAGGGCTCTTGCTTGGAGTATGGACATTAGGGTTGACTTTGGGGTATTTATTATACAACTTTTGCTTCATTTGATGCTTTTTTATTTTTACTTTTGCCCTATTATTATTGAGCCCACTTCATTTTTTCCTCCTTTGGACTTGATTATTTTTTATTTGAAAATTGTCATATACTATATTCTAATATTACAGTTTCTGCAACTTTTCTCAGACCATTTCCACCTACCCCCTGATCCACCTCATCTCTCTCTCTCCAGAAAACAAATAATCAGACAAAAACAACAATAAGAACCGAAACAAACCATTATAAAAATAAAATAAAGAGAAAAAACACAAACATACATGCATGCACACACACACAAAACCTATAAAAAACACAAAATCAGAAACCATGATATATCATCAAATGTTCAGTTTGAAAAGATGCACAAACAAAGCAAAAAGAAAAATAAATACGAAGTTTACTCTGTGTTGACCATGTACTGCTGGAATTGGGCTTACTCTGACTTGTAATTAATCCAAAGATATTCTATTGGAGTTAACTAATTTTACTTTTGCAAGCCAATTGCAATTGATGATAAGCTCTTGGTTGGGCCTGGGAGCCCATGGCAACTTCCTCTCTCAGTGCTGGAACCCCACTGGGCTTGAACCTGTCCAGTTTCAGTCTATGTTGCCACAGTCTCATATACACATTAATTCAATTGTATCTGGAAGACAATGTTTCTGTGGACGTATTTATACCCCTTTTCTCTTACATTCTTTCGGCCTCCCATTCTTCATAGTACCCTGGTCTTTGGGGGACAGTTTTTGATGAAGACATCTCATTTATAAAAAGATTGTTCTAAAATCTCTGACTCTCTACACATTGTCCAGTTGTAGGTCTCTGTATTAATTTCTGTTTCTTCAAGGTGAAGCTTCTCTTATAATGGCTTGGCAAAGGAATAATTTATGGCTCCAGTTGAATATTGTTAAGAGTCATTTTCTTATATGATGAACCCAGGTTTTATGCCTTTTAAACAAATGTCATGCGTCTGAACTACTCTCCTCCTCTCTGTATTTTTGACAGGATTTCACGATATAGCTCAAGCTGTTCTTAAGCTGTTATAAGCTCAGACTACACTCAAGTTCATAACTCTCCTGTGTTAGTATACTGAATCCATGTGATACATTCTATGTTTGGCTTTAGTACTCATTTAAATCGGCCAGTTGCATCATATATAGGGTGGAATCACTCTTAATGAATTGAGACACTGGTTTACCAAGTGAAACTAAAGGTATAGTTCATCTCTTCCTAAAGTTTTGATATACTCAATCATTAAGCAACATCAAAAAAGCAGTTAATTCTGAAATTCATTCTCTTTCTAAATAAGAATGAGCATCTTCATTACAGAATCCTCACAAGGAATCCATATTTTAAAGGTGATTATTACTGATACTGACATAGGTTATCAAATGAATATTCAGTGCTACCTTTATATTTCTCTTTGTATGTAATTGTTCTTACAACTTAAAATTATTATTTAATATTAATATTAATAAATATACTATATTTCAAACTTTCCCAAATTACAAATTTTCTCATGTCTACCCGTGACATGTGGGTACCATGCTATCCATGTGCCCACACATGCAAATGAACACACATGGACAAAATAAATATATAGACTACACACTAAAAATAACTAGTCATATAGTGAGAAATTTATCTAATTCTCTAAATTTGTATGCTACTTATATATGAAGGATTGGCTTAGAAAAATTAATTTTTTCTTCATATGACTGGTATGTATATCCTAAGCACAAGAGGAACCAAAAGATATACATTGAAACAAGGAACTTTCATGTTCTATGCAAGTCATTTTACTGGACCTATGTGGTTCCTCGTTATATAGCTATAGCCTAAAACCCTTTGAAAGATATGGATCTTTTCAATAGATTCGCAATGTGAGCCTTACATTGTTTATAGATATTTATTTTATTATTATGTAAGCACTATATTTACATAATTTATACCTCAACTTGTTTCTGCTTCAAGTCATTCCACCCCCTACACAGGTCTTAGGGACAGCTTCACTGTCTTAGCTATAAGACACTATCTTGTATCAGACATCTTAGGCTTTAGTTTTTATAATTATTCCTTCCCTAGCACAGCACTATATTGCCTCTGCCTTTGATATAAGATAGAACTGCAGGTGCATCCACAGGGGCTGGGCCCCATAATCTACACAAACTCTCCCCAGTTGACCACAGAGTTACTTATAGTCTGCATCTTGACAACTGGTGTTTTCTGTATTAGCTACTGCCTGCTTGAAAAAATAATTTTTAATGTGGGACAGGGGTGATAGCTACCCTTTAGTAAAAGAAACTTTTATTTGCTAGATGTAATTCTCATCTCAGAGGCTTACTCCTAAATAAGGTCACTCTTTCTATTTAGTTTTGAATTCTGGCTGGCTGGTTCAACTTAGATATTCTCCTCAAACTCCTCTCTAAACTAACTGATTCAATCTTGCTTCTCCAGGGTTCACACTAAATTTCTCTGCATCGGAAAAAACTGCCACTGAATTTCAAAAACTGAACTTCACTTGCTACACTGACTGCATGATCTGAACTGACCCCACAGAACTGAGCAAACTAAATGGAGCTCGCCTGCATTCAGCTGACTGACCTCTCTTTTCCGCTGAACTGCTCTTTTCCTGTGCTGTTCTTGTGAGAGATGGGTGTACATTATCTCTGACTCATTCTACAATGTCTTCTTTCATTCATCGTTTTGTCTGTCTCTCAAATAGACATCACTTTCTATCTTGGCTGCTTCTATGTATGAACTAACCTTTAGGGATTAAAAGAGTAGACTAAGGGTCTGTCTGAGTTCCAGATAGATCATAAAGTCTTAGAAGGTCTTTGGATGTGATTCCTTGCTAAAGCAGTCATGATGCTGGATTAAATTTCCTCTACACATTTATTTGAGGGCACAAAGGAAAGCATTTAAAATGTAATTGGGATCATTCTACTTTAGGAATTGCAGTTAGTAAGTTCCCCTCTCGAGGCCATTGTCTTATCTGTCACATTTACTTGGCTAGGTCTGTATTCCCAGGCATGAATTCTGCCCTATTGAGTGGGATGTAAATCCAATTAGACAGCTGTTGGTTACTCTGACAATAATAGTGGCAGCACTGAACATGTGAGAACATCTTGTTAAGATGGCTAATGCTGTTGTTGTTTAGGCTTTACAGATGGGTAAGATTGTTACTAGATTTTCTCCAGTGGCAGCTTGTGTGATACCTTCAGGGACTACAAGAACTAATCCTAAATGAGGAAGCTTCCGAGTCACTTGTAGGTCCATTTCTCTGAGTCCCATGTCTAAAGATTGTGCTATCTTTATCAATAGTATTTTACCTTCATGTTCTGAGAGACATCAAAGGCAATAAGAAAAGCCTATATTGTTTTGTGATAGGAAACATTCAAGCATTATATAGTACATTAGCACAAAGCATAGATATTTGATATTGCTCATGTGTATTATTGGAAATGTATTATTAACAGTATTTAGGTTACGGTCTTGATCATTCACAAGTTACATTATGAAACTTCTACTACAAACTTGAAAATATTGGGATAATTTAGGTTATAATAACATCTTATAGCTTATAAATCTAAAGCTATTATTTTCTTTTCATATATATAGAGAGATAGATAGATAGATACATAGATAGATAGATAGATAGATAGATAGATAGATAGATAGATAGATAGATAGATAGACAGACATGCAAACAAATTCTGATGTCCCTGTCCATTAACAGAATACCATCCTTATGGCTGCAGTATGTTTAAAAGGTAAAAATGCCTTTTCCTTTTCTTAAATGGCAGACATTTAAAAGGGCAAATCTATAAAGTCATACATAAAGTTAATAAAAAATTTCAAAGGGAAGCTATTTAGATAAAATAAGCTTTTTATAAGTCATTTTCTGAGATTTGTGTATGCCATTAAACATCAATGCTATTGCTCTGACACACCTAGCTTTTAGATTATAATAGATGCATCAACTCTTTGTTGTGCCAAAGAAAAGACCACATTCAATTCAATTTACTTTTCAAAACAGGTTTTTTTTGTTTGTTTGTTTGTTTTTTGTTTCTCTTCCACAAGTCACAATACTATTGTGACTATATTAAAGGCTGTGTGTTAGTGGTAAATTATTTTGAAATACTGGTTGTGTTGCCTTGCCAATTTCATTTTCCAAATTTGCTTGATGTACAAGAAGGAAGATCATTACATTAATGCTCCATGGTCCATGGAAAATCTGCAATTTCCTGAATATGCAGCAGCTGCTGCTCTCCTCAAACTCATCTCCACACATCACCATATTCTATTAACATTTTACTGTCACATTTATCTAAAACTGCAAGACATGGTGGGACAATAAAGGACTAATCAATGGCCATGATCATGCATAGAGAACACAGAAGTATATAAAACAACCTATTATCATATCTTCTGGACTTGAGATTTTTTCCCTTTGAAACTTGTTAGAGGGTAAAACCTCAAGAGATTTACATGTGCTACTCAATGTAATGCCAACAGTTCACATGAGGAATTTATCTTGACAAGTGAATACCAGGTTGTGTAGAAATCCTATATGTATGCTACACCATGCTTTGGATGCAGGAATGACCTTGCATAGCTTCACATGGTATGCTCAGCTCATGCTTTATTTCCCTGCACAGTATTATCTGGAAGAAAAAGTGTTAAATTCTGTCAAATTCTTAGCCAAATTCTAAGACAAATTTGTTCTGGGCTGATATAGTTTCTAAATAGTTCATTTTGTTACAGTCCATTGTATCCCAATTGTTGCCTTTTAAGTTATAAGCAAATACAGTTTACTCATCCTGGTAAATAGATGAGTAGATTTTGACAAATAAAAACTTGTGAATCTGCCAACAAATTAATAATAGAAAGCTGTCCCAGCACTGCCACATCTCCCTTGTAAAGAAATTGCTTCTTTGCAGTCCCCTCTTCTGGCCTACTTTCTGGAAGCAACTGCCTTACACTTTATATTCTTACAGTTTTGGAATTTAGGTACCTAAATCAGGATGGTAAATTATGTAGCTTCTTGGATGTAACTTGTCCAAACCCATCTCAGATTCACTCATGTTTTAGTGAGAGTCAGTCCTTTGCTCCCTATGTAGTCACACCCACCCCTCCTTAGTGTAGATACATTGGTAATTATTAGTTGGACAGTTGAACATCTGGATCCTATATAGTTCTGACAATTATTACTAGAGGGGGTACATTTGTGCACATGGCTTATGAATACAAGATTTCACTTATTTTTGATAATTATTTGGCAATGGGTTCCTGAGCAGTCATATCAATGTGTGTTTAATATTACAAGAAAACTGAACTAGTTGAGTAGAACTATAATTTTACATATGACATCCCAGCTATAATGACTGTGGTAGGAGGTTAGAGGATTCAAATACTGACTGGGATACAACATGAGCTCAAGGTCATTGTGAGCAACTTAGCATAAACCTGTCTTTCAATAAAAAAAAGAAAAAAAAGATATAAGGACTGGAAATGTAGCCTAGTGGGGTAGTGCTGTCCTAGCATAAGCTCCTTCCTAGATTCAAATCCCAATAAAACAACCAATGAAAGAAAGAAAAATGCTAATTGGGTTGCCTAAGTGAGGATTCCAGCTCTTCCATACACTTGCCAGGATTTGACCTGGCCATTTCCTAAATAGAAATGTTTGACCTGGCCGTTTCCTAAATAGAAATGTATTGCTTATAATTTCTAGATTATCATTCTTCTAGTAACTAGGATGTGGAATAGCATTTTATTTCATATTCTTTGTATACATTTACTCATTGAGGTTTATATTTGTTTAACTTGTTGAGTCTGTTTTATTTATTGTTTATTTTAATATTTTTAAGTGAGATGGGATAACATAGATTTGTTTTCTAAGATTGATTTTTATTACTTCATGTTTATATGTATGCTGTGTGTCTGTATACCACATATGTACAGATAGAAGACTGCAGGAACACAAGTTGGCAACAGATCCCTTGGAGCAGGATTTAAAGGACGCCTGGGTTTCCTGGAGGTCTGGGAAGGTCTGCTATTCATTAGTAAACAAGAAACATATTTAAGGATCATAACACAAAACAGGAGATAAAATGCATTATGTAAAATATTTTATCTTGATGGCTTATAAGGGCTTCTTGTTTTCCCAAGATTCTTATTCTTTATTTCACAGTATATTATTTAATTTAAAATTGTAATTAGCATTTACATATGACATTTTCTTTTATGTGTTACATAAAGATCTCTGACATTATATGCCTGTTCTTTGAAATTTCAGACTAATATGTCAATTATTGCACATTTAATTCCCATACCTATATAACCTAATTTATATATTTTTATGTTTAAGTTGCTAGTTTTTCCCATATTTATCACAGGGAGAGTAAGTAATCTACATTTATTTTTATATTAAATATAAAAGTTTGTTTTAATTGTAGAAGTAAAATTGTCTATTTAGAAATAATATTTTTATAATATACTAATTTTCCTTTTATAGTTTTCTGTAGTTTTGGTTTATTTATTTAGGCTCTGATATAGCTACCTTTATATCTGGTACTCTATATCTTCTATTTATGTAGATAGTATTTTTTTTCTGACTTTAGGGATAAACACACACAAACACACTCACATGCATACATTTTTCTACTTTGAAGAATTTTAAAGTTACTTTGTCATGTCTCCAAAGCTCCCAGTAGAACCTTGATTCAACTTACAGTAAATTGATAAATTTATAGATCAATTTCTAGAAATAGATAGTTTTATAATCTTGAAAGCACCTACCCAGGGACATTATAAGGCTGTCTATTAATTCATACTTTCTTTTTATTTCTCTTGTTGAATATGCCATATAAAGCTCCTACAGATGTCTCATGAAATTTATCCATAGCCATTTTCTAATTATGTTAATGTCTTATACCCTTCTTCAGTTATTCAGCAATAGATGAGTTTGAGGTCATCAAAGACGACCAAAGAAGCACAGACAGGAGTGAATCAGAATGTTCAGATCCATGGGAACCTGGCTACACAAGGAAATGTCTGGGTTATTAATTGTGTAATAGCTCACAAATAGAATTTGTTTCTTTGTTATTATTTACCATTTGATAATTTCATACCAAAAGAAAATGTGTCGACATTATATTATTCCTTATTCACCACATCTTCCCAGACCTTCTTTCTCTGACCACACTCGCCTCCCACATGTATGCTCTCTTTCTAAAAAGTGTGTTTCATAATTTTGGACATCATAATATGATTATGCCATTTGTCCTTCTTTTTCTTCCCTCCAAACCCCCTCAGGTATGACTGTTTCTTTAGTCTTTTAACAATGTGTCATTTTTGAAATTATAATATGTGAATATGCATTCTTCAACCCATCATTTTAAAAGTCATCTAATTTCTTTCTTTAACATTTATCGTCTAAATATAATAACCATTATCATATTCATAGAAGATTTTATGACAATTAATAAGAGGCTCTGATGATTTGGCTAGTTGATGTTCCATCATAGACATAAGAGTTTTTCCATTAAGCCCTCCCCAGGACTTCCAGCCATCCTTTGTATATCTAACTCCTAAGTGTGTGATTTTTCCAAGGCTTCAAATAGCCTACTGGTTTCAGGAAGTTAATAGAGAAATATATAAAGTAATATATAATATATAAATTTAACTGGAAATGGATTCATAGATGCAGTTATGGGGAAATTGTAATGTATGCTTTGTGGTTATTTCCATTCCTTTAAGTAACTTCTAATTCAAGTAAGCCCAATAATCTCACTGAATCTCCAAGTTGAACTTTGATGAAGTATTTACTTTGCTTTGTCATTGGTGTCCTATTTGGGGTAAATACACATTTGTCCACATCTCCTGAAGAAACATTTAGAACTACTTGCAATATAAAATTTTCATGAATTTCTTAGCTGAAAGACAAGCGTTGAATTTCTCTATTTTTTACATAAATAGAAGTAGTTGAGCACTTGTAGCATTTGTAGAACACATGAGAAATTAGTTATTACTTGATATTTCCTACCATGATCTCTTCAGTTTTCATGGTTGTATCTTTTACCTAAATGAGGGCCTTTCCCTATGAAGACTCACTATGGTCACAAACTGTTTCCCTATACTGGAAAGCACCATCATCTTCTTCAATATCTTAACAGGATTTTGAAAACCCCTTTACACAGAAGTTCTGCTCTCTGTCTTTATGTGCTTCTGCTCTTCTGGCTGTAGGCTAGTGGATCCCAGGGTGAGGCTTCTGTTCCTGGTTTTCTTTTTAGTTTTGATATACATTGTTTTCTTGAAATTTAATAGTGTCATGCAGCATTGCTCCATTTTCTTCACAAAAGGCAGATTATTTTTATATGACTCTCCTTGGTTTTGTGCTATCTACTATTGAAGTTTTGTGGTCCTATTTAATACTTTACTCTAATTTCACCTGTAATGATTGTTTTAAATCTTTCATTCTGTTTTATTATTTGATTCTATTTAGTGATTTCTCTCAATGAAAAACATAGGAGGTTAAGTTTTCAGGTGAGCTCTTCTTGCTTAATTAAATTTCCTTTATTTAGTGTCTCTGGAATCGTATTTTCTCATGAACTAACATTGACAGCTACTTGCACACTGGATAAAACAAGTGTTGAAACAATGGAAGATTCTGATAAAATTAACAAATAAGTCCCCAGAAAAAGAGATATATTGCAACACAAAGCATTAGAGAGCAATAAGAAACAGTGTAGATACTTGGCTAGAAAAAGCACACACACTGTAGAAATGTAATTTCTTTTGTTTGTTCATTTCTTTTTTACTTTTTGGGGGGTTTTGTTTGTCCTTTTACTTTTTCTTTTTTTTTTCTTTTTTTTTTGTTTTGTTTTGTTTTGTTTACTGCATTGTGTTTGACCATGGAATCGCTGAAGTGAAAGGGATTATGAGTATTTCACACGTGATTTTGACAGTATGAAAGAACCAACTGCTGAGACTCTTAGGAAAAGAGCAGACATGTCTTCTAGAACACAGCTAGCTAAATACGGTTTTCACAAGATCTAGGAAGAGAAAATCATAAAAGAGTGTTGGATTCACGTGACTCAAATAGGAGCAATACTGGTGACAAGAGGCAGGGGAATACAAATTGCTTTTGGATGGGGTGGAGTTAACAGTCTACATGATTCTGTATATAAATAAGGCACAGTGGTTTCAGCTGTTTCTGAATTATCGATTTAAGTTGATTTTAACACTAACCATATTTAACATTAATTGCTCTCATCATTTTCTCCTCCAATCTTTTAGTACCTGAAATTTGGCCATCTCAGAATTTATCTTTTATTAAAGGTAAAGATATTTGTAAGAACTTGGTTATTGTTAATTGTTGGGGCAGAGGTATATATATTGGTACAGTACTCCATAACACAGTGACTCACATTCACTAGCATCAGTTTGTGTAGTTTCATCATTTCTGTTTCTGATTTACCTTCTGCATTAAAATATTATATATATATATATATATATATATATATATATATATATATATGAAATGAAAATATATACACATGAGAATGAGGCATGGATCAATCAGTTAAGATTATAGCTGGGGGAGGATATAGGGGACTTTTGGATAACACTTGAAATGTAAATGAAGAAACTCTCTAATTTAAAAAAAAGATTATATCAGCTGAATGCAGCCAAATTAAATTACCACATCAATAGTGTATTATTTCACCATATCCATTATTTCTTAAGGAGAATAATGGCACAATCTCTAGACATTCCAAACAAGCAGCTCAGTTCATGGGAGCTTACATTTAAGTAATTGAGCCTATATAGCGATATTTGCCTAAACTTCTTTCACTGGAAGTTAGAGACTAAAGAATCCTGAGAGCTCATTGGACAACCAACCTAGCCAATCAATAAGTTCTATGAGAACTCATGAGAAATTTGCCTAAAACAAACAAACATATAAATAGATAGATAAATAAACAAACAAACAAATAAATAGATAGATAAATAAATAAACATAGAAAATGACAAAGTGCCATTCAGTATTGATCTCTGGTTCCCAGAGGTGCATGCCCTAATGTAGGTGTAGTACCCCAAGTTCCACTGAACACACAACCCAAACAAGCCATAGAATCCCGCTAAAATGTTATGATTATGGTTATTAGTTGAAGTAAAATAAGCCTAGTTTGATTGCTACATCTCGACTTCCTTCTTCTACACCTTGTATAAGAATATAAAACCTATTTTGCACTGAGTATAGAAGACTTTCATAAGAGAGAGGATTGGAGAGAAAGGCGGGAATTGACTCAGTATGGTCAGACTCATTAATTATTGGCAAAATGTAACACCAGTCAGTGAGGACTATTTAATAACTAGAATAATGTATTATTTTCTTATAAAATATGTTTAGGACATATTTACTGCAAAAATTTATCAATGATACCTCCAATGCCTCCATCTTGTGCAAAGTATAAATCAATAACTATTTTACTTTTAGCATCATTTGCTTTTTATTTTTCCATACACGGTTTAGTTCTAAGAACTTCACAGACAACACAGGTGTTAAATTTGACATTATTGTCTTATTTTTGCTTTCTTTGAGTCTTCAAATTTAAAATGTCTCATGCACATAATGTCTCACATTTGCCATCTATATTCATTGGAGCAGTATTACACACCTCATGGAAACAAGATGCAGATGTCTTGATCGATTTGTATGTCAAAAGATAGTACATACTTTAGGGCTGTTCTTAGGGATACTAAATACATGTACAACTGAAATTATACTTAGGTATCATTGTGTGATTCATAACTATCAATGGATCAATTTATTTAAACCACTGCTCTTTATGAGCCAAGACTACAGAACAGATCCTTTGTAGTGTAATTTGGTGATTAGCTGCACCATTCTTTATGTTTTAAGCCTGTATCATTATCCTTGGTTTTCTTTGTTGGTAAACTGGAAGATATATTGTTTAATCTCATAGGATAAGTCAACATGAAACAGCATATCAAGCTTTATTCTTATCTTACAATAGAAAACCAACCAACAGATGAGCTCTTTTTGTGTTAATATTCAAGTTTTGTTTTTTGGCTCATTTCAGAGTATTGTTCAAACTTATAAAAAGCAGTTTGCTTTCTGAGATTCAGAGACTCTTTTCTTCCTTGCCCTCACCAAGATTCTGTAATAACCACCTGTATGCACTTTCCTAAAGAAAGTACATTTAGAATGCTATCTATATGTCAGATTTCCATATTAGGAAACATCTGCCACCAAATGAAATTAATCATATTTTTTTAAAAGCTGGTGTGACTTCATAGTTACAGTTTCAGGCTGGCTTGGACATATTAAAGAATGATTATAGGGAGAATGATAAAAAAATATAATTATTAAGGGCAATGCTAATAAAGAAGGGGACAGCAAGAATAATCATAATGAATAGAACGAGAAAATTACAACCAAAAGAGTTGTGTATTTAATGAAATAAATTAAGTACTATTAAGTGAATTTCAAAAATCAGATCACTAATTTAAAATAATTTTAACTTCATAGTGATCTCAGGCCCCCTTAGGGGGGAAATTCAATTATAAAATCTTTCTTGGAAAGGCTGCCTCTATTTAATTAAAATAATTCTCACAATATCAAGAAAGCATTGTTTTTTGGAGGTCTGATCTTTTCTGAAGAAAACTAAAGAGGAGTGGGTCTAGGGGAGAGGTAGATGGGGTTGGGGAGCTGGGAAAAGTGGTGGGAGAAACTATGCTCAGGATGTAAGGTACAGGGGAAGATTCAATTTTTAGTGAAAACACAAATAAAAAGCAACAAGTAAATAAAAAGTGTAAAACTTATTGTTGAAAGCAGACTATAAGGGAAGAAGAGATGATAGGTAAGTACCAGTAGAGTGAATAGAAAGAGGAACATCATTGGTTAAATATCTATGCCAAGATTAATTTCCAAGCCTTTACAAGCTAATCTCTGATAGGTTGGAAACAAAACAAAAGTCCTAAAGCAAAGACTCCACAGTAGCTTAAATATATACCTATAATCTAAACAAGAATGTCACTACTGAAAAGGCCTGAGTGAAGAAGAGCTTGATATAACATGCAGTTGGTAGATTTGAATTGCCTCAGCATCTGGATTTGAATAATAAATAAAGCCAACAGATGACCTCTTAACATCAGGTTTCAATTTCAGAGTTCTCTAATATTATCTTGAGTTTGACATTTCCTTTGTAAATTTAGGATTAAGTAGAATGGTGATATTTTTTAACGGAAGCTGATGTTAATGAATTATCCTATGTCAATTCACCCTAGGATATTAGGATGAGCTTTGCTCACTGTGACTTTGTTGTGTCAGGCATTCCAGTAATTATCATGGCATTTGCATTTTTTCTCTAGTTGTTTGCCTGTTGATTAATGATGCCATTTTCTCCTCCAAGTTTGAACTCTGTTATTATCTTGCTCATTTGCTATTTTTGTTAGTGTACCTTTGGTGGTTGAAATTTGTTAATGAGATAATTTTCCTTGGAGAAAGTCTTATTCTTATACTTCAGTGTTAAATTATTTATGATTCTTCAAAACTTCCATTTGTCTTAATTATGCCTTCATCGCCCTTGTAGGGATATTAGACAGAAATTCATATGACAATCATATCAGGTGCATGTAGGCTTTTTTGGTAGTTATTACAACACAAGGATATAAATTGCATTGACTATAGCCAGATCAAGACTTGATTCATTTTCTTCCTTGTGTTTATTAGATAATGAACCTAGGTGCTTGAAAGTTGTGAGCATGCACTGTGGTAGTGAACTTCATCCACAGTTCAGTCTGATTATGTTGTTCTTGTGATAATTCATGATTAGAGGACAGGCAGATTTGAATAATCTTAGTGTTGTGTAAGCTAGCTTTCTACAGAGAAACCTATTAGTAATAATTTATTGGATTCAACTTACTGTAAATAATTGGTTCATAAAATATTATCTAGCAAAATTGCTTAATTCTCAATGTAGCTGTAACTTCCTTCAAGCTTAAAAAAAATCTGTTCATCCAATTGTTTTCATGGCTTTGTGTTGTATGCACAATTCCCTGAGAAATGTAAAGAAATGTTTACTCTTCTCATAAACAAACTTAGACAGATGAAAGGATATCACCAAGATAAAATCAATCTTATTGGACTAGCAACATGAGTGCAGTGTTACTTGGAGACGCACAGGTTATTCAAAGACAGCTGGTCTCTGCTTCTTTCAGGCTACTTGGCTGTTCTGCCTCTTCTAGGAAGCTAGTCTACTCTGAGAGTCTTTCAGGCAACATAGCTCCTATTTCCTTCATGTGGCCTTGCAGATGCCTTTCAGGAGTTCGGACTCTTTGTATACACATAGGGAGTGATGGACCTGATATATAAGTTTAGTTTCAGGAACATCTGAAGTTATTGATTTGTTTGATATTTGAGATTAGTTAGCCTTCCTGTAGGATGGAATCCTTCACCTCACATTAGACTACTTGTGTCTTAAGCTTCCCTCCAAGATGGAGGGTTATTTGAGAAAATATTGAGTTAGAACACTCACAATAAGGTATTGCTTTTCTCCTGACCATTTTATCCAATGTACCAATGTCTCCTCCCGATGGATGTGGTAATTTTAAGTTTTCATCATTTATAAAGTCATCCATTAACCATGTTCACATTCCCTTTTAAGGCAAGTTAAAGTTAATTTTAATCTGTTCTTTAATGTTTATTGTTTATTGTTGAGTTTCTAAAAATTAAACTTATATGTGCCTGTGAGATATTATATCCTAGATGATGTTGTAAATACAATATGACATATATTCACTTCTACCTTCCTTATCCATATGCAATTATTAGATATATTTTTCTTTGTGTATCAATGTTTAGTTTGGAGTTATAATTATAACTTGAACACTTTAAAATGCACTCTAATAAAGTAACTTTTCTATTCATATATCTATCTCCAACTACTAATTATAAAACTTCTCATAGGAGCGTGACATTTTAACTTTGATAAGAAAAGACTTTTATAATTTAAAGCTATAATTAACCTATGTTTTCTTGGATTCTAGAAATCAGCTAAATTTGTAGTCACTTTTGTAATCTTCGGGTGTTAGTGCTCAATACAGTGTGATTTCCAGTTCAGGAAATACAGATGGGAATTTCAACAATTAATAATTTCCAGAGCTGGGGATGTGGCTCAGTTGCTAGAGTACTTGTTTAGCATGCACAAAGCTGTGCATCTGATCCCCAACACTTCATAAACGGGAAATGATAGCTAATACCTATGGCTCCAGCTGTAGGGATGAGCACTGGAGAAGAACAGAAGCCCAAGTCACTTTCAATTACACATGGAGGTCAATGGCAGATTGGTATAAAGAGACTGTGTCTCCAAACAAGACAATAAAGAGAATTTGCCAAAGAAAAAGAAACTAGTTCATTTTTTGGTCATGTTTTGTTTTGGCTTTATTTTTAAATAAACAAAAATAAAACAGACAGACAAAAACAACCAACCCCAAATTTTATATATATATATATATATATATATATATATATATATATATATATATATATATANTCTCTTCCCACTGATGGCCAACTAGGCCATCCTCTTCTATATATGCAGCTAGAGACATGATCTCAGGGGGAACTAGTTAGTTCATGGTTATTCTTCCACCTATAGGGTTGAAGACCCCTTCAGCTCCTTGGGTACTTTCTCTAGCTCCTTCTTCCTTGGGAACCCTGTGTTCCATCTAATAGCTGACTGTGAGCTTCCACCTCCATGTTTGCCAGGCATTGGTATATTTTCCCCCGAGACAGCTATATTCAGGCCCTTTCAGCACCATCTTGCTGGCATATGCTATAGTGTCTATGTTTGGTGGCTGATTGTGGGATGGATCCCTGGCAGCTGCAGTCATTGGGTCCATCCTTTGGATTAAGCTTCACACATGATCTCTTTAACTCTTTCAATGTGTGCTTTGTTCTTAATTCTAGGAAGGGGTGACGTGTCCACATTTTGATTTTCCTTCTTCTGGAGTATCATGTGTTTAGTATCTTGGGTAGTCTAGGTTTCTGGGCTAATATCCACATATCAGTGAGTACATGTTATGTGAGTTCTTTCAGGTCTTAGCTGTTCTGGAGAACTGTGACATCATTCCTTTACTCTTCTTTGACCATGTCTTTCAGGAGTGTCATAAGTATGTCAAATATCCTTCTTAGAAGGTTCAATTTCCCCTTATTGTCTCTCTCTATGTTATAACTCAGGTAATTTCTTCACATTTCTTTTTTATTCTTTTTTTATTCTTTTAAATTTATTTATTTTGTATATCTGGGTACACCATTGCTATCGTCAGACACACCAGAAGAGGGCATCAGATTCTATTACAGATGGTTGTGAGCCAACATATGGTTGCTGGTATATTGAACTCAGGACCTCTGGAAGAATAGTCAATGCTCATAATCACTGAGCCATCTCACCAGCCCCCACATTTATTTCTTTTCTGTAGTTTTTTTCTAGATGTGTCTAACCCATGTTCAATTCATTAGGGTTTTCACATATAATGAGTTTTTTTCCATTTATTAACAGTTTTATTTTTGTTTTGTAAATACTTTTATATTAGGTGTTGAAAATACCTCTACATTATAATTCTAGATTTATGAAGATTTCAAGATAACCCTTAATGACTCAGACTTGTAATGAGTTGTTTCATTATAAATTTGTAATTTGGGCTTGACCTCATGTCAAACACCTTGTTTTAAAATGAACATGCATACTGTTTCAAGGAAGGCACTGTCAAGAATGGTTTGAGGGCTGTGCAGTGTAGGCCTTGCATCAAGATCTCTAACGTCCTTTTGACAGGCTTTAAGTATCCAACCGCATGACTCTATGTTTTCTGATTTTTGGCTTACAATTTTATTCTCCATGATCTGGCACCAGTTAAACACTGAAGTACATAGCTATATATACACCTTTACAGGCTTAATCTCCTTTCCTGAAAGTTTATATTCATCAGGTTAAGATCTAAAGTTGTTTCCACTTCTTTTCCAGATTTTGTAAAGACCTGTTTCCCTCTGGACTTTTTTAATGTATCATTTGCTTTTCTCTTTCTGAATCCTCCTAAATCTTTCTCTTCTTCTCTATTTTTCACATGTATGAGATATTCTTCCACATCAAAGTATTGATACCCACTCCTCTGGGCAAATGCTCTTCCCTATGCAAATATGCCGTATATTTACATATCACTGCTTTACCAGATCTTCCTCAGCCTTGTGTGAAATTTTGGGGGTTTGCTCATATTTGGTTCACCTCCTCTACCCTTTCTGTATCCATTTATAATTTCAGGTTTTAGCTATTGTGAATCTCTTCTATACTGGATCTTATTTATCTTATGTTCCATACCCAGTCAGGGTCCAAGACAGAATTTGTATTTGCTCTCTTCTTCAGTAAGCCAGAGCAACTGAAGTAATGTTTGGTATAGTTAATTCTTTCTAATTTTTTTCTTGAATTCAAAGATAGATGAATGAGTGAATGAATGAATGCTTTTTGAATGGAAATGATATATAAAATGCAAGTACTAGAAGCAGATTAGGCAGGGATTCTTAGCTTTCTCTTTCACTGAGTCCACTTTCCATTTGTAATTGTATCTACTATTCTATACTATCTACAGCCAGAAACTTAAGTTACAAAAGCAAAACTGTGATGACTCACAAGACAGTTGACATTGGCCATACAATTCACACCCAAGACCCACTACTTGCTTGCTTTATGACTTCTGTGAAGGGATTAATTCATTTAAGGATCAGTATTTAATGTACACAAGAGAAACTAAATACCAAATTATATCCTAAAATTGATGTGACATAAGATAGTGTCTACAATATACCTGTAATAAAGTACTCAATAACTGAAAGTTTTACATATTACTGAGATATTGAAACATCTGGAAACTCTATATCTGAGATATAAATCAGGTTTGTTTATCTCCACAGGAGGAAAGGGTTACCACAAAGCAGATTAAAATGTCTGTATCCTTAATATGAACTTATCATGGAAATTTACAGTGAACACTTAAGCTCTATGTTAGCAGATTTCATATGCACTTTACAATGTGATTCACTATCATCATACTGTATATAATATTCTCAGACTTCTTCCTTTTGTATAGCTTAACTTTGAATTGACTCATACTCTCTACCATTCAATCCTTGGATACTTTCACTGTGTGTTACCTCTATGAATTTGATCTTTTTAATTCTGTGTGTAAATGGAATCATTTATAATTAATTTTTTTCATTTCTGTTTTTGAATTATTTCACTTAGAATGTTACTTTCCAGATTCAATTTTATTGTCACAAATGGTGGATCTTATCACAGGGATAAGTCACATTTTCTTTACCCATTTACTAGTTGATAAATACTTAAGATCAGTCAACTTTTGACTAGTGCTATGAAGAGAAGTGTAAGTATCTCTTTAGTATAATGATTATATTTATTCAAAATATACACCAAGTGGTAGATCTTTCAATAGTTTTAATTTTATTTCCTTGATTATCATGAGATGTAGGATAAAGAGAGGTTATTCCTGCGTTGTATTTCTCAAGGCTTTAGCAAGGACCCTGGTGCTCAATATACTCTCACTTTCCTCTGTATGACAAATAACCAGCTATTAGGACTCCCAAAAGCATGAAACTGCTAACATACGGGTGGGCAATGGATGGGAAGCAATTGTTTTTCTTACCCCACTCAATCTGTTGGGTAACATTTTCCCTGGACTTCTGGATCCTTACACAGCAGTTGTTTAGAATATTGAACAAATTACACATTCATTTTATTCTCCTGTCATCACCTGCATGTGTTAATTACTCAAATAATCTGGAAACAAGTCTGTATTGTAGTGATGTTTTGAGGAAAACAGAAATATAAGCTGCCTGTTTTAATAAATTAAGAAACATTTGCATGATAATTATTAAGCACTTAATAGCAAAGGAACACATTTTCTATGAAAATTGATTGTAATTCTCAAAAATGAATTAAATAGTTATCAAAAATTGATCAAATAATTTCTACAACACTCAAGAACAGGGCACTCACTCTCCCTGGGAGGTTCTGGTTCTCAACACTTTGTCTTTGCTTAGCTGGAAGCTTTGCATGAGATTCTCAGGCATGAAATTTCTCAAATACATTTGTTGCAGCCACTTCCCAATGGTCTTCAGATGTACACCGGAGAGAAGGTTTAAGAAGTAGGAAATGTATTGATTTAAATGGCTTTATCTTCAGACTTAAATGGGAACACTGTTAAGCATGATTATCAATGCTTATAATAAAATTTTAAGGGTTTAGATTTTCTTTTGTGACAGAGAATGATTATAAGACTGAGCGATGTGGCAAACACCTCTCATCTTTTCTGTTCTTACTTTTTTTTTTCCTCTCAGGAAGCATAAAATGTTTAACAAGTAATAGCAATATGACCTAGTATTCAATTTCTGTCCATATTCAAGGGTTGTGAACATTGAAGAAATTTAGAATTTTAAGCAATCTAATTGAAGAGTCAAAAACACTAATATTGGGAGGTTTCAGAAACTGAAATGCAAGGATACATATCACCATGAAAATCTAAGTACACTGGCTGGGCACAAGACAGGAGAGTGAAAATACAGAGGACAAGTAGTAGGGAAATTCTTGAAATGGTCTTCATGTGAACCAATAAAATACACTAAGATAAATTTTATTTGGCAAAGATGACATGAAGAGAAGGGCACAGCCCAGGGCAAAAATGCAGTAGTTCAAAGCCAGAGCCATGGTGACAGCAGACACAACAAAGCCAGTTGTCCTTAAATAAATTCTTTGCTCTTTGCTTTCCTTTATGTGTGTGTGCATGTGTGTCTGTGTCTGTGCGTGTGTGCGTGCGTGTGTGTGTGTGTGTGTGTGTGTGTGTGTGTGTGTGCGTGTATATGATTAAATGTGAATGAGGAAGCTAGTCATCATCACTGCAGGGTTAGTGTCCCCCATTATTCTCCATTTTCTCTTTATTTTTAAGGAAGAGACTGTCAGTGAACACTAGACTGACTTGCCTGCAAGCATTAGGAATCCTTTTATCTCTCACTCTCTGGTACTTAGTTTACAGGACGCACCACCATACCAGCCTTTTACATGGCAGCTGGGGATCTAAATATAGGTCTCAAAGCTACAGAGCTACCTCCTTGTCCTCTATTGTGACTATTTCTTCTCTATACCTACTGCCTATATGATTCTTATGATCTCATACTCAAACTTTGTTAGCCTTGTAATCATTCTTCCTACTTTGAGCATTTCAGACCTGGACTTATATTACAGACTTTTAACAGCATGGGATAATATGATTTTTGCATGATGCAATTAAATTTAAAATTAAAGATCTCCAGAAAGTAAACTCCTGAAGGAGGGATTTGGAGTTCTATTTGTTTTCAATCTCTGAAGTTTAACACAAAGCTCACTACACAATAAGAGTTTAATAAATGTTTAGCTCTGTAATTGTGTTCTGTTTTCCTATGGAATGGGTCATGGTGGCATAATTGCAATATGTCTCCAAATCTTATTGGCATCATTGTTTTGCTGTCATCTGTGGCAATGTTTCAAAGATTCAGATGTGTTTTCACACTTCATTTCACCCTGTGAAAAATCTATCCCTTATTGGATCGCCATAAAGAAGTAACTTTGGGAGGCAGCTGTTCTCCATTAGTCTCCCATACCCACTCACCAAAGCTGAATATTACCCTTCCTTCAAAGGCAGGCTAATCTCTGGAGCTTAAAGAGTGAGTGGCAGGAGTGGAAGATAGGCATGGTTGTCATTAAATGAAAAACACAAAGGGGATTATATTCCCAGTTGCAGAGAGACACTTAGAAGCCTTGTGATTCTTAGCTTAACCCAGAAAGTCAGGCAATGTTACTGTGTTCATACCACACTGCAAATTTTCTGAAAGAGAATACTTTCTCATAACTCATTGGTAAAAACTGGAGAATACAGGAGAACTCTTATCTTTAGTTTTCCTTAATAAAATTATAGATAAAAAAACTTTTTGAAGCAGGTCACACTGTAAGTAATAGCAGCTATAACAGCCTCAGGACATAAAGGTTACTGTTTTATATTGCAGGGGTGTTACCATATGTATAATTTAAATGCCACTACTCAGGGCATTGTTCAGGATCATCTTGCCTGTCTGCCGATACAGAATACACTGATTACCTTGCTTCCAGTTCATAGAGGTTGGCCTCTGTTATACTTTGTCACCAGTGATGTGACCTTTCTTTTTTTTTATTAGACATTTTCTTTATTTACATTTCAAATGCTATCCCGAAAGTTCCCTATACCTTCCGTCCGCCCTGATCCCCCACCTGCCCACTCCCAATTCCTGGCCCTGGCATTCCCTGTACTGGGGCATATAAAGTTTGTAAGACCAAGGGGACTCTCTTCCCAGTGAGAGCCTACTAGGCCATCTTCTGCTGCATATGCATCTAGAGACATGATCTCTGGGGGTACTGTTTAGTTCATATTGTTGTTCGACATAAAAGGGTTGTAGACCCCTTCAACTCCTTGGGTAATTTCTCTAGCTCCTCCATTGGGGGCTCTGTGTTCTATCCTATAGATGAATGTGAGCATCCCCATCTGTGTTTGCCAGGCACTAGCATAGCCTCACTCGAGATAGATTTATTAGGATCCTTTCTTTTTTTTTTTTTTTTTTTTTTTTGGTTTTTCGAGACAGGGTTTCTCTGTATAGCCCTGGCTGTCCTGGAACTCACTTTGTAGACCAGGCTGGCCTCGAACTCAGAAATCCACCTGTCTCTGGATCCTTTCATCAAAATCTTGCTGCCATATGCAATAGTGCCTAGATTTGGTGGCTGATTATGGGATGGATCCCCCAGTAGGCTAATCTCTGGATGGTCCATCCTTTCGTCTTAGCTCCAATCTTTATCTCTGTAACTCCTTTCATGGGTGTTTTGTTCTCTATTCTAAGAAGGAATGAAGTATGCATACTTTGGATTCGTTCTTCTTGATTTTCTTGTGTTTTGCAACTTGTATCTTGAGTATTCTAAGTTTTTGGGCTAATATCCACTTACCAGTGAGTGCATATCAAGTGACTTCTTTTGTGATTGGGTTACCTCACTAAGGATGATTTCCTCCAGATACATCCATTTGCCCAAGAATTTCATAAATTCATTGTTTTTAATAGCTGAGTAGTACCCCATTTACCAGTTGAAACATATTCTGGGTATATGCCCGGTAGAGGTATTGCTGGATCTTTCTGTAGTACTATGTCCAATTGTCTGAGGAACCTCCAGACTGATTTCCAGAGTGGTTGTATCAGCTTGCAATCTCACCAGCAATGGAGGAGTCTTCCTCTTTCTCCACATCCTCGCCAGCATCTGCTGTTATCTGAATTTTTTATCTTAGCCATTCTGACTGGAGTGAGGTGGAATCTCAAGGTTGTTTTGATTTGCATTTACCTGATGATTAAGGATGTTGAACATTTTTTCAGGTGCTTCTCTGCCTTTCGGTATTCCTCAGTTGAGAATTCTTTGTTTAGCTCTGTACCCCATTTTAATGGGGTTATTTGATTTTTTTGGAGTCCAGCTTCTTGAGCTCTTTGTATATATTGGATATTAGTCCAATATCAGATTTAGGATTAGCAAAAATCCATTCCTATTCTGTTGGTGGCTTTTTTTTTTTTTGTCTTATTAACAGTGTCTTTTGCCTTACAGAAGCTTTGCAATTTCATGAGGTCCCATTTGTCAATTCTTGATCTTACAGCACAGGCTGTTGCTGTTCTGTTTAGGAATCATTCCCCTGTACCCATATCTTTGAGGCTATTCTCCACTTTCTCCTCTATAAATTTCAGTGTCTCTGGTTTTATGTGGAGGTCTTTGATCCACTTATTGCTCAGAAGACTGACAACTGGCACATGGGCACTCCAGATCCCATACCACACTGCATAGCTCTTGGTGTGTGCTGGGACTGGAGAGGTCATGTTCTGATTTTCAAGTTCTATTCTCATTAAAGGGATTCAGATAGAAGGTTTAACCTTCTGAAATCACACACTTTAACAAAATAGCAGGGCAAAGTTTTTAAGACGTGTTTAGGTGTGACAAATCTTCCTGAATTAGAATCTTATGACATTTTTTTTCAGTTTTAAGGCAGATGTTTATATCAAGATTTTTTTCTTTGAAGTTATATGGATATGAATATAGTTCATGAAGTCCCCGTTTTCTATGGCTTTGGTTTGCCTGCATCCCTCCCCACAAAATCATCACTTAGGATAAGATTGCCCTTTTGTTTGGGAGCCCTAGCATTCATGTTCCACATGTGAGTGATTACTAACATTTTTTCCCTTTTATCTCTTCTCTGCAATCTTCCCAGAAAATCTAGAATAATACTAGAAGCATACTGAGAATTCAGCATTGGCTTTTAGAAGGCAAGTGGTGCTGCATAATGTCTGACATACATAGAAAATAATTTTAAAAAAAAATTCTAAAACTGAAAATAGATGACACTCAGTTACACCAAGGAATGAAATAATGATGTCATGTATAATCATGTTCATGAACACCAAGGAGGAGAAGCAATCTGATGAAAATATGTTTACAGAAGGCTATTGGCAATGTTCATCTTGCTCTGTTTGCCTGACTCTTCATATTAATACAAGGAAGTTCAAACAATTTCCAGGTCCAGTGAATATTTTTTAAAAGCAGCAGATCCTAATTTAAATCTCAAAACTTGGTGCAGCTAATGTTGAAGCCAATTCATTCTCTGTGAGCTAGCTACCCTCAGAACTTGAAGATATTGTCTCATATAAGTATTAATATAAATCACACTTTGTTTCATGTCAGGTATTTCATCTACTGGCTTCATCTATAGAGTGAAAGAATTCTATTTTTTAATTCTGTGTTCTGAGATACATACTATACTATACTATACTATACTATACTATACTATACATACTATACTATACATACTATACTATACTATACATGCTATACTATACTATACTATACTATACTATACTATACTATACTATACTATAGTATACTATACATACTATACTATACTATACTATACTATACTATACTATACTATACTATACTAAATAGGCATATTAGGAAATGTACCTATGTTGACCCTTTGCTGCTGATAGCATTTTGGATATAGTCAAATTACAAATTTCTTAAAGTAACCAAGTGTTGTGACTGTATTACTGTTAGGAAAATTTTTTTTTCTGTGATTTTGTGACTTTACTCAGAAAGTTTAAGCAATATTCATTTTCTGAGATGCATGGGTTTCTATGTATAACATCTATACCTGAAAAATTTGCTGTTTTGGTGACTCTACTCATTTTGTTGAGCCTAAAAAAAAAATGAGGGGAAAACAACACCAGACAGAGTTCAAGCTCTAAGCAAATGCTCTGCAAGATCTTAGTTTTGACTTCTCAACTCTTTTAAATAGAGGTAAAAAATCAAACTAAAACCAAAGGAAAAACAGTGATAACCAAGAACAAATAAATAGGAAGATGCACTTAAAGGTTACTTAATGATACATAGCAACCACTATTGTGGTTGTATACCTCAACACTTAGTGGAGAATTCAAGCAGAGTTTTCTCCAGTTTGTGGGAAAGCACATCATAGCTTGTGACTATTCAATCTAGCACCAACTGGGGACTGATTAGCTATTTGAAAACAGCCTTTATATTTAGTAGATTGTCTCCTTCTGAGCTGCTAATTGGTTGCCCTTAAGTGATAATCATGTTGACAGATGGTGTAGTTATCTGATCCCTAAAAGATCATGTCATTGTCAATTAAAAGTGGTTTTCTTTATGCATTCATATCATCTAAAATAAATATAACTTCCACATACCTATCCTAATTTTTCCAGAAAATATTTAGGCTATTCTATTAACTGTAGTTATTATAATGTCTAAAGAGAGATTTAGGAGGAGAAAAAATTATTTTTAACGAATCCATTTATAGCATATGGGATAAAGGAAATAATTCTGTATTTACTTCTGAATACCATTAAAATATGGAGAGAACTGACCATTTAAAAATGTATCTGCTGAGGGACATCTGGCTTCTTTCCAGCTTCTAGTTATTATAAATAAGGCTGCTGTGAACATAGTGGAGCATGTGTCCTTATTACATGTTGGAATATCTTCTGGGTATATGCCTAGAAGTGGTATTGCTGGATCTTCTGGTAGAAATAAGTCCAATTTTATAAGGAACCATGGATACAGAAAATGTGGTACATTTATACTATGGAGTACTACTCATATTAAGAACAAAGAATTTATAAAATTAATAAATTAAAAATAAAGTATTAAAAACAAAGAATTTATGAAATTCTTAGACAAAAGGATGGAGGATATCATCTTGGGTGAGGTAACCCAATCACAGAAGAACACACATGAGATGTACTCACTGATAAGTGGATATTAGCCCAGAAGCTCAGAATCCTTCTTAGAAGGGGGAACAAAATACCCATGGAAGGTGTTACAGAGACAAAGTTCAGAGCAGAAACTGAAGGAACAACCATCCAGAGACTGCTCCACCTGGGGATCCATCCCATAATCAACCACCAAACCAAGACACTATGGCAGATGTCAACAAGAGCCTGATGACAGGAGCCTGATATAGCTGTCTCCTGAGGGACTTTGTCAGTGCCTAGCAAATACAGAAGTGGATGATCACAATCATCCATTGGATGGAGCATAATGTCACCAATGAAGGAGCTAGAGAAAGTACCCAAGGAAGCCCCATATGAGGTACTCACCAGTACCCCCAGAGCTACTTGGAACTAAACCACCAATCAAAGAAAACACATTGTGGGACATGTAGCTCTAGCTGTATATGTAGAGAAGGATGGCCTAGTTGGTCATCAATGGGAGGAGAGGCCCTAGGTCCTGTGAAAGTTCTGTGCCCCAGTATAGGGGAATGCCAGGCCTGGGAATGAGAGTGGGTGGGTTGGGGAACAGGGAGAGGGCGGAGGAGATAGGGGATTTTTAGAGGGGAAACTTGTAAAGGAGATAGCATTTGAAAGGTAAATAAAGAAAATAACTAATAGAAATGTGTCTGCTTTAATATATAGATTGATATAATAGAGACAAAAATTTAAGTGTGCTTCAATCTTTCTATATTCAACTCCAGAAGTTACAAGGTGTATAATGCACCTTTGTGTATTTAATTATACATTATAGTACACAAATTAGGACCATTCTGGAGAGATAGCAAAGTGAAATTTCATGTCATCACTAGAATAATGAGATCTGGGATACAGAAGAGAAAATGAGCAAATTATGTTACAATTGAAGTGGTATGAGTTTTTTTTTCCAATTTTTATTAGATATTTTCTTCATTTAACTTTCACATGTTATCCTGAAAGTCCCCTAAACCCTCCCCCATCCACTGCCCTGCTCCCCTACCCACCCACTCCCACATATTGGCACTGATGTTCCCCTGTACTGGAGCATATAAAGTTTGCATGACCAAGGGGCCTCTCTTCACAATGATGGCCAACTAGCCATTTTCTCCTATATATGCAGGTAGAGACATGAGCTCTGGGGGGTACTATTTAGTTCATATTGTTCTTTCACCTATAGCGTTGAAGACCCCTTCAGCTCCTTTGATACTTTCTCTAGCTCCTTACTTAGGAATCCTGTGTTCCATCTAATAGCTGACTGTGAGCATCCACTTCTGTGTTTGCAAGGCACTGGTATAGCCTCCCATAAGACAGCTATATCAGGGCCCTTTGAGCACTATCTTGTTGGCCTATGCAATAGTGTCTATGTTTGGTGGCTGATTATGGGATGGATCCCCCCCCCCACTTCAGCAGTCACTGGTTGGTCCATCCTTTTAAATTAGCTCCACAAGTGATCTCTGTAACTCCTTCAATGTGTGCTTTGTTCTTAATTCTAGGAAGGGGTGAAGTGTCCACATTTTGATTTCATTCTTCTTGAGTTTCATGTGTTTAGTAAACTGTATCTTGGGTAGTCTAGGTTTCTGGGCTAATATCCACTTATCAGTGAGTACATGTTGTGTGAGTTCTTTTGTGATTGGGTTACCTCACTCAGGATGATACCCTCCAGATCCACCCATTTGCCTAGGAATTTCATATATTCATTGTTTTATAGCTAAGTAGTACTCCATTATGTAAATGTACCACATATTTTTGTATCCATTCCTCTTTTGAGGGACATCTGGGTTCTTTCCAGCTTCTGACTATTATGAATAAGGCTGCTATGAACATAGTGGAATATGTGTCCTTATTACCAGATGGAACTTCTTCTGGATATAAGCCCAGGAGGGGTATTGTAAGATCTTCTGGTAGTACTATGTCCAATTATCTGAGGAACCGCCAGACTGATTTCAAGAGTGGTTGAACAAGCTTGCAGTCCCACCAACAATGGAGGAGTGTTCCTCTTTCTCCACAACCATGCCCGCATTTGCTGTCACCTGAATTTTGATCTTAGCTTTTCCCCACTTTCTCCTCTATATGTTTCAGTGTCCCTGGTTTTATGTGGAGATCCATAAACCACTTAAATTTGACCTTAGTCCAAGGAGATAAGAATGGATCAATTCCCATTCTTCTACAGGATAACCACCAGTTGTGCCAGCACCATTTGTTGAAAATGCTGTCTTTTTACCACTTGATAGTTTTAGCTCCCGTGTCAAAGATCAGGTGAGCATAGGTGTGTGGATTCATTTGTGGGTCTTCAATCATATTCCATTGATCTACCTGTCTGTTGCTGTACCAGTACCATGCAGTTTTTATTACAATTGCTCTGTAGTACAGCTTGAGGTCAGGCATGGTGATTCCACCAGAGGTTCTTTTATTGTTGAGAAGAGTTTTTGATGGCCTCAGTTTTTTGTTATTCCAGATGAACTTGCAAATCATCTTTTCTAGATCATTGAAGAATTGAGTTGGAATTTTATGGGGATTGCATTGAATCTGTAGATTGCTTTAGGCACAGTAGTCATTTTTACTATATTGATTCTGCCAATCCATGAGCATGGGAGAGCCTTCGATCTTCTGAAATCTTCCTCAATTTCTTTCTTCAGAGACTTGAAGTTCTTATCATACAAATCTTTCACTTCCTTCATAGAGTCAAACCAAGATATTTTATATTGTTAGTGACTATTGTGAAGGTTGTTTCCCTGATCTCTTTCTCAGCCCATTTATCCTTTGTATAGAGAAAGGCCATCAATTTGTTTGAGTTAATTCTATATCCAGCTACTGCACTGAAGCTGTTTATCAGGTTTGGAGTTCTCTGGTGGAGTTTTTGGGGTCACTTATATATACTCTCATATCATCTGCAAATAGCGATAATTTGACTTCTTCCTTTCCAAGTTGTATCCCCTTGACCTCCTTTTGTTGATGAATTGCTCTGGCTAGGACTTCAAGTACTATATTGAATAGGTAGCGAGAAAGTGGACAGCCTTGTCTATCCCTTATTTGAGTGGGATTGCATCTAGTTTCTCTCCATTTTGTTTGATGTTGGCCACTGGTTTGCTGTAGATTGTTTTTATTATGTTTAGGTAAGGGCCTTGAATTCCTGATTTTTCGAAGACTTATCATGAATGGGTGTTGGATTTTTGTCAAATGCTTTCTCAGCATCTAAGAAAATGATCATGTGGTTTTTATCTTTGAGTTTATTTATATAGTGTATTATGTTGATGGATTTCCATATATTAAACCATCCCTGCATTCCTGGGATGAAGCCTACTTGGTCATGATGGATGATCAATTTGATGTGTTCTTGGATTCAGTTGGCGAGAATTTTGTTGAGTATTTTTGCGTCGATATTCATAAGGGAAATTGGTCTGAAGTTCTCTATCTTTGTTGTGTCTTTATGTGGTTTAGGTATCAGAGTAATTGTGGCTTCATAGAATGAATTGGGTAGTATTCCTTCAGATTCTATTTTGTTGAATAGTTTGAGAGGAAACTGGAATTAGGTCCTCTTTGAAGGTCTGATAGAACTCTACACTAAACACATCTGGTCCTGGGCTTTTTTTATTATAATTTTTGTAAATTTCAATTTTCTAAGGCTTATCCAAAAGGACATGTGAGGAGAGCTTCCACTAACTCAGACAATTGTGAGACTGGGATAGATAAAGTTAAAAAGCTTGCACGAAAGTGTAGTTATTGTGCTAACCAGATCTAGTTAACATTGTTATTTTTTCTTAATTTTTTCACAAAATATGTATTCATCACAATTTCCTCTCCTCCAAATTCTAGGGCCTCTCCACTCATCTAACTTTACAGTTCTCTTTCTCTTTCTGAAAAAAATACGTAAAGAAAACCAAACGAAAAAGAAATATGTACATACATACACACACACACACACACACACACACACACACACACACACATAATCCCATAAATCACAAATTTCAAAACTATAATATAGAGGTCAAAGAGCAGTTAGACACACTCACTCACACACACACACACACACACACACACACACACACACACAAAACCTCAAAACACCAAAATGAAGCATTATATAACAAAAAGTCTAAAAAATACCATTAAATACTACATTTATTATATCATTTCAATTTATAAACACTGTAAAAAGCATTCTGGATGGCCATCACTGTAGTGACATGTCTATACTATTCATATATACTATTGGCAGGACATACATCAAGAAGACAGACATTGGGCTTCTTAGATGTTCAGGAATTGTTCAGATATGGTGCAGACCAAGCATTATTCTCTTTCTAAAGCTATATTATAATTAAATGAAAAATCTATAGAAAAGTAAAGGGGGAAATACTATATAATACAGGTATATCAATGAGAAAAAAAGTGGAAATTGTGTTATTTAGTATATTTTATCTAGCATCTTTAATTGTGACATTGCAATTTGTCTCTCAATAATTATTTCAGTTTTCTTCAATGGAAAGAAGTAAATCATACTCAAATACTTCTGTTTTTAGATTTAATTAAAAAATAGTATTTGTATCATTTTCCTACCCACCCAATCTTTCCCTTTTGATGTCTTTTAAATTCATGGCTTCTTTTTCTGTAATTATTTGTGTTACATATGTATAAGAATGAAACATTTTAGTAATGCTTATATTTATATGAATTCAGGGATGATTGTGTTAGATAACAAATCAGGGAACTCTTAACTGGGGATAACTAATCCTTCTTCTCTTAATGGTCCTTAGTAGCTCGTAGTGTTTTGTCTAGTAATAGAACTGCATCATTTCTGCCCTTTCAGGATAGTTTATCAGAAGATTTTGTGATTTATTGGTATTATATCTGGATAGAGGGGTTGTTTGATTTTTCTCTCTTAGCAGCTTTGCATAGTACCTTCCAGTTCTTTAAGCGGAGGCTTTCAGGTCAGATTAAGCTCATATTCTCCATGTCCTATGTCAAAAACAATATGTCATCTTCAGCAATGGAGACTAACCGTAATTCTGAGAGGCAAATAAAAGAAACAGGAATAGTTTAAATTATAGTGGATGTCTCTTGGGTCTTCTAACAACTCAAGTGATATTTCTTATTTCTGATACCATAGCTTTTTCTAGCTTATACACAATATGTGGATTTTGCTGTAGAAGCTAACAGATTTGGGGGAACCCACCTCAACAGATAGAGCTTACCTCAATTTTAAATTGTAAACCCACAATTTTTAAAGTATCATACTTTAAAATGTTTAATTTTAAAATCTAAGTTTTTTACACACACATTCACACACACACACACACACACACACACACATGATTATATGATTTTAAGTAAATAAGTACGACATGATTTATTATGACATTTTTGGTAACTTTTCCTTACCATGTCCATTCAAAGATTTACTGATAGTTATATTAATAAACTTAACATTTACACCTTTATGTTTATTTGCCATTTTATTATTGTAATGAGCTATGCAATTATTGAGCACAGTTTTTGAATTTTCTCTAAAGTCCAAGACACTTATGTGTTTTTTAAAATAATTATTGAATATATCACCATCAAAATTAATTAGTATATCTTTGATTTTTCCTTTCCCATAGTGCTCATTATTTTCTATATACCACCTACCTTCAGTCTCCTGAAGTTTAAGAACACAAATATAGAAGTCTTCACACATTTTTACAGTTCAATGGATTCTGTTCAGATACTGAATCTCTGGGCTGGAATTCTTACAGGTGGTAATTGTAAGATGACTCAGAATTTTCCCAGAAGTTTGTTAGAACCTGATCTAAATTGACCTAAAAAATGTGTGTTGTGCACCCAGCCCTTCATTTGATCTCACTTTGATATGAAGAAACATGTAGGAAAGAGTAATTCTGAGAAACAAGTATTCACAGCTATTTCAAACTGATCTAATACTAACAATTCTTCTTTAATTACCAGATTGCAGCAGCGTCTTCAAGTCATCTTCATATGACTACACAAACCTTAAGCCATTCTTCCATGTTGTATGAAAGGTCTCATCCTATTTCAGTTGCTTGCCATTCTTAATTAAATCAGCATAAATGTTTATCTGAGCAATGATTCATCTTTCACCATAAACTTCCATACAATAGTGAACTGGGAATAATTTATTATTATATATTTTACTTGTTATACTATTGTTTATTTTTTGAGGGCTTTGAAATACCCAGATATGGAAAGACAAAATCACATATCCTCGCTCATTTACAAATACTATTACAATATCTTCAGATTTGTGTATAAAACATGGAAGAATTACAGCAACCAGTGAAAAATTAAGGAGCCATAATTGGGTAGATGCTTGAGAAGAGAATATCAGTTCAGAATGAGCTGCATTGCTGAAAACATCACAGACTTAGTTCATAAGACTCAGATGCTTTGAGCTGGACATGACGTAAAATTTTCTTTACTGTAGTCTAGATTCTAGTTCCTGAACAATTACCTATCTATCTATCTATCTATCTATCTATCTATCTATCTATCTATCTATCTACCCATCTAAAGAAATGAATAAGTGGCAATCTGAAGGTAAAATTTGTTGACTTTTGAATAATTTTTTATAATACATGACTCAAAAGCAAGAAGGATCAAGGACATATTGTAGTGTTTATAATACTGTATTAAGTATTTTCTGCTCACTATGTCTAATACCTAATAAGAAGTGACTTAAGAGAAATAAAATTTATTTTGTTTGAAGTTTTAGGAAATACAGTAAATACAACATGAAAAAAGAAAGAAAGAAAAAGAAAAAGATCAAGGTGCCAAGTGGTTCCATGATAGCATGAGTATGTGCATAGGACTGATTAACCCACATCTTTGTAGAGCAGGAAGCATAGTAAATATGAAACTGTTCCAAGATAGAAAGCATCAAAGGCCTGTGCCTAGTGAGTCCTCTCTCCCTGTCTCTCTCTATCTCTGTCTCTCTCTGTCTGACTCTCTCTGTCTAACTCTCTCTGTTTCTCTGTCTCTCTGCCTCTGCGTGAGTGTGTGTATGTGTTGTGTGTGTATGCCTTTGTATTGCTTTGTTTTTCAGCAAAGAGTTTCTCTGTGTAACCATGGTTGTCATAGTATGCACTTGTAGACCAGGCTGGTCTTAAACTCAGAGATTTGCCTTCCACAGTCTCCCCAGTACTGAAGAGAATGCACCACCACAGCCTGGCTCATTATCTGTTTTTAAAGGACCTTCTGTCATTTTTACACTCTTGCCAAACTGCTCGTCCAGTTGGGTAGCTATTACTTAAGCAAATGAAATCACAGAACATCATTCCTGAGTTATGATTAGATCTGTGTAAGTAGGCAATTTTTAATACAATATGATGAAAGGTACATATATGTTCTATTTCTGGTAGGTTTATTTTCATATTTGCATGTGCTTACTTCATTGGTAATCACATTTGAGAATTACTTTTTAACCTTCAGTTAGAAGGCAGGAATTCAACATATCCATAACCTCCACTGTATTCTCCCAGTCTCTTTGTGCCCACAATGTTATATCACAAATCATAGTTCTTTATAAGTTAATGTATAATGTTTGCATTTTATTAGAATTATTTTCAAACTCGTTTTATTTTCCCCTACTGAGGGCATAAAATTTCTTTAAGTTACTAAAATCACTATTTTTTTTACATGACATCTCCTCAATTTCTTGCTTGGGATACTCCTTCCCTTCGCTATTCTGCCATCCCATCTGTTTCTCCCTGTCTCAGTTTTATTATATCAAGGATAACATTTCTATCTTAATTTGAATTCCAAAACAATGGAAATTTATTTAATATATATTTCCCATTCTTTTTTTAATTAGATATTTTCTTTATTTACATTTCAAATGTTATCCCCTTTCCTAGGCCCCCCCCAAATCTGAAAATCCCCTATCCTCTACCCTTCCCTCTGTTCCCCAACCCATTCACTCGAACTTTCTGGCCCAGGCAATCCCCTATACTGGGGCACAGAACCTCCACAGGAACAGGGCCTCTCCTCAATTGATGACAGACTAGGCCATCCTCAGCTACATATGCAGCTAGAGCCAGGAGTCCCTCTGTGTGTTTTCTTTGATTGGTGGTTTAGTCTCAGGGAGCACTGGGATTACTGGTTAGTTCATATTGTTGTTCCTCCTAGGGCATTGCAAACCCTTTCTCCTCCTTTGGGTACTTTCTCTAGCTCCTTCATTAGGGGCCCTGTGCTCTGTCCAATGAATGGCTGTGAGCATCCACTTCTGTATTAGTCAGGCACTGGCAGAGCCTCTCAGGGGACAGCTATCTCAGGCTCCTGTTCACAAGATCTTGTTGGCATCTGCAATAGTGTCTGGGTTTGGTGGTTATTTATGGGATGGATCCCCAGATGGAGCAGTTTCTGGATGGTCATTCCTTCAGTCTCTGCTCCACACTTTATAACTTCTTCCATGGGTATTTTGTTCTCCCTTCTAAGAAAGATCAAAGTGTCCACACTTCGGTCTACCTTCTTCTTGAGTTTCATGTGTTTTGCAAATTGTATCTTAGGTGTTCTGAGATAGTAAAACATGTGTGTAGTTTGATCTCCTTAAAGTACAGTGCAATAACTCTGGTCTAAGAGATGCTTAAGACAAAATGAGAATGGATAAAGATGAAGCAATGCATTAAGAAACATAAATTATTGAAGAACTTTCTCCCTTACATCCCACCAGATCTAATTTCAAATGACAGAAACACTCAATGTAATGCATAGATTCTGTGCATTTCTTTTCAAAATTCTACAGGTCTTCATAAAATTATTCTAAAAATAATATAATTGAACTAACACATTTGAAAATAATATGTTAAAATTGTGACACAAAGAACATAAAAACACATGGAATAAGGACAATATTACAATCCATTTTATCAGAAGTCATTCTCAAATAGAGGAAACCCATGATTGGCTCTGCCTGCCTAGAAGACAAGATTCTTAAAGACTAATGTCTTGGAGATCTAGGGTAGATTCAAACACAATTGACCAAACAAACAAACAAACAAGTCCATGAAATGATTTCTTATGATATTCTATAATATTCACATATTAATGACTATCACAGTCATCCTCAGAGAGGGTTCCTTCAGCATCTGATGGGAACACACGTAGAAACTCACAGCCAAACATTAAGCCGAGTTCAGGACAACAAAGAAGAGGAGGAGAACAGAGCTTGTAGCCAAGAGGGGTTGAGGACATTTGGATAACTTAGTCCACAGAATCAAATAAGCCAGGCTTATCAGGGCTCACAGACTTAATCAGTAATCATAGACCCTGCATGGGTCTGTTCTAGACCCTCTTCATACATCATCTGGTCATTTAGTTTGGGGTTTTTGTTGGATTCCTAACAGTGTTGGATGTCCTAAAAGTGGGATCCTTTCAGAAGACGGCCATATTAGCCTCCTATCTGCAAGCACAATGTAGCATAATGCATGCAGGAGTACCCATACTCAAACCCTAATAATAATAATAATAATAATAATAATAATAATAATAATAACAATAAAAATATTTAAAATATTTTTATGGAATCTTAGACCTGGTTTTTTTAATGTCCCTATGTGAACAGACTTTCCCCATTTTTCTTACAAGTGTTGATGTGCATTTACATGATAATACATCCTAAAGATTCCATGCCTTTATGGAAGTATAGGAGAAAGCAGCAATGTATAAACAAGACAGCATGATGTAGACCAATGAATCATTAAACTGCATTATGTAAGAATTAGGATACATGACCATCTTATTTACCCTGAAATAAAATAAGTAATACAATGATTATATTTATAGCAGGGGCTCAGAAATAGACTAATATGTTGTTGTTTTTCTCAGAAATATACACATTCAATATTCTCACCAAAGTCTGTGTCTAATTCTCATGAGCTTCCCTCTAACCTTCAAACTTGCCTCAAGTTCTTCAAAGCTGTTCAGATTGTAAGGACCTTTTCAGAAGTAAGTATTAGAGCAAATTAAAGTTGGGTTTTCAGAGTTCTTTAAGCATGGAGCATAGTCAAACCTGTTTGATAGTTGGGGAGAACTCTTGTATTAAGAAATAAACTATCGTCTTTTGATTGTAATTTCAGCCATGATTTTGCTAAATCCTTTAGTGGGTTTCTAGCAACTGTTCCAAATTAGCAAATATTTCAAAAGTATAGTCTGTAAAATTTAGTATATAACTTTTAATATATATTTGGCCATAGTAAGGTCTTGACAACCTTGCCTATGCTTAGTTACTGTACACTGTTGGCTTTGTTTGACTAGTGATGAATTTAATTGTAACTTTTGCAATAAGTCCCAACAGCAATGGGATAATGCCTTGGAGAATTACTTCGTGGAAATGAGAGAACATCCAAAGAGAAACATAGAAGAAACTGCTTAAAGACATAAGAAAGAAAATTCAAAGCACATTCACCAAATTTTACAAAACTTCAATGCAAATAAAACAATATTCATAAATTATAGAATTCAGTAAACTTCTAATTTAATATATTGATAAGCTTTATACATTGACAAAAGAAGATTTAAAAATGACACAGAAACAATGTGTCTAACCTCTTCTTGTCATTATCTTCACATAAATATTATCACAAATTTAACTTTTATCTATCTATCTATCTATCTATCTATCTATCTATCTATCTATCTATCCATCACCTATCTATACATATATCTACGTGTGTGTGTGT
>LR753400.1:8805-25551 GCA_902729485.2 Mus minutoides | reverse complement strand
CTGTTGTTATGTCTCCCTTTTCATTTCTGATTTTGTTGATTTGGATGCTATCCCTGTGCCCTCTAGTGAGTCTGGCCAAGGGTTTGTCTATCTTGTTGACTTTTTCAAAGAACCAGCTCCTGGTTTGATTGATTCTTTGGATAGTTCTTTTTGTTTCCACATGGTTGATTTCACCCCTGAGTTTGATTATTTCCTGCCACCTACTCCTCTTAAGTGACTTTGCTTCCATTTGTTCTAGAGCTTGCAAATGTGCTGCCAAGCTACTGGTGTAAGCTCTCTCCATTTTTTTTTTATAGGAACTCAGAGCTATGAGTTTACCTCTCAGGAATGCTTTCATTGTGTCCCATAAATTCGGGTATGTTGTGGCTTCATTTTGGGGAACGCCAGGGCCAAGAAGTGGGAGTGGGTGGGCAGGGGAACAGGGCAGTGGAGGGGGGAGGGAACTTTTGCGATAGCATTTGAAATGTAAAATAAGAAAATATTTAATAAAAAATATTGAAAAAATATGAGAAATGATGCTTCCAGGGGAAGATTATACCATTTTTAAATTATTCACTTTACCTCCAGCTTACTGCCATCCTCACCATTATTCCTTTCACACAGTCTTTTCCTAGTTCTCCCTTTCCTCTCTGAATAGGTGTTGTTATATTTTATGACTGTTTTATATTAAAATATGGATTAATCTCTAGCTAATTTCTAAGACTATAAATTCAGTGCATTAAAAAAGATAAAGATAAATGGTCCAGGAAAATACATCTTCAACTATACGAAAATACATCCTGTGGCTCAGTTCAGAATGTTCCATTTGAGGAAATGTCACTGGACATGGCTAAACTTTGGAAGATTTACATTTCTATCTTTGTGCATTCTGTTTGCTTCTGATCCTCCTTTGCTAAGACATTCAATATCTTGAGAAGTTCTCAGCAGAGTTCTTTCCTGGATGACTTCCATTACAGGCTTTGTGTAGCATTGTTCCTGATTCAGTCATGCCCATACTTTACTGATTATCCCTGGTGTTTCTCTTCTTCGTTCATCATATATTGTAAAATATTAGAGTTGAAAAGGGCTCTGTGGTTCTAAGTTCAAGTACTGATAAAGACAAATACTCAAATGGAAATTGAAAACATTATATACCTGTGGAAGAAAATGGGAAGATTAAAAAATATAAGTAGGTATGAATTATGAATTTCTAGTTTTGCTGGAGATTCAGTTATTTCTTGTGATGTACTTTTCTAGGAATTTTCTTATGAGAGGATGTTTTGCTGAGAAGAGACGTGTTTGTTTGTTTTTTCCTGGAAGTTGCATAGTGAAAGGACAGTTGATGTTTTGATGGAGTGGATGTTTGAGGGGTACTTGATTTTTGAAAGAATATAAATATAACCCAACAGACAATGAACAGTGCTCTTGCCTTGCTTTCCCTTCCAACATTTTGCTCACCATCCTTGGGTTTCATTGACACTGGTCTTTTCTGATGGTACTTTTCTATTGATTTGCCTTGCTTTCTTTGTTGATGTTCACTTGTCATGACTTCATAGAGAGAACAAACAAAAGAACTCCTGGTGGAATTCTGGCTGTTTCTTGCACTTCCACAGACTCAGGCTGATTGGTAGAACAATGATGTATCTTCTGGATAAAGCTGCTGCTACTGATAAATGTTTAGTGTTTGCCAAATAAACTAGACTGCCCCTCTGCTGATTCATGTTGTATGTTTTTCTAGTGGGCTGGACTTCTGACAATGAATACTAGAATTGGTCCAAAGAACTATTTCTAAATAAGTCCACAACCCTTTTTTTCTTATTAACCTTTCTTTTCCTACTACTGGTGGGTGATGGGTTAGAAGGGAGGTTGAACCATGATTAAAGTAGGTCTTGAAAAATCTATGCCCTACATACGTTTTTAGTATTCTGTTACCATTCCCTTAGCTTCCATAAACTTTTATTTATAAGAAACCAAAATTGAATCCAAAAGCTGTCATTGGACAGCCATAAATAACTATGCCAATAATTAATGATGATCATAATAATGCATAGCTTACTAAAGCTTTGACATTTGCAATTGCTGAATAATTTATAGAGTATCAGGTGCATATAAATGGCAGTTTCTGTCTTCATTGTGAAGTCATTTGGCAAGCAAGGAACTGGAAGTTGTAACTTTTAATACACTTTGAGGTTTTAGTTTAGTCCAAGTTTAGTGTTGCGTTCAAATACTGTGTTTTCCTTATGCAATACAATTGTGTGAAAAACGGTGTGTCTAAGTTGTAAATATTTAAATCTAATTCATAAACTTTTCGATGCCAAAGAAAGTTTCATAATGTTACACAATGTGACTTAAGTATCAAAAAGAACCAATGTATCTATGTTATGTATCATAGGTTTTAAGAGGATACTGGCAGTCTATATGTCATGTTGTAGTCTAGATGAATTGAATATGGTTTAGGTAGAACAGCAGTTTAGGCATGGATTTGACTCAACTATGAATATATTTTAACTATAGTATTTACCACTTTAAAAGTCATAAAAATAGTTATTTAAGACTCAGTTCATAAACTCTCCTCACATTGCATTTGTCTAAATTCAGTTATTTAGAGTATGAAATATCACCTATTAGTAGGCATCAAATGGCTTATAATTGATTGTATCATTCTATAGGGAGTATTAAAAATTAGTAACTAAAATTATGACTAATTAAATTCATCTTTAAAATATGACCTAGAGTGGTGCTTTATTGATTTCCCTTTAGACAAATGAAAGGAGTTTTATGAGAATTATAATAATTTTTGACAATTGAAACTTTTGTCCCACTGTTTTGGTGTGTTTAAAAATTCTAGTAAAATTTGTAGCATTTTAGTTTTGAAGAAACAGTTTTAAAGCATGTAAAACTCTAAATATAACCTTGATACACAGCATCTGAATGGCATAGATAAACATTAATGAAATATTTTTTATCACATTTCATAATTCTTGGAATCATTTACAGGCTGTTTCCTCTTAATATCTAGTATGGCTAATATGTAAAAAGGAATTCTTTACTAATTGGCCACTTCTCTGCATAGCATGTGGAAAAAAGAAAAAAATGTAAGTGAACATGATCATATTATTTTCAATATTTCCTTCAGTACTGAATTAATGCATGTAGCACATCATTACCTAGAAACTGTAGTGACAATTAATAAGTTTACAGTTTCCTTGGTCCATTGAAATAACTTTTTAGTTTGTATATAAATGGTTCCTTGTTCCTGTATAACATATTTATTGCAGAACTACACAAACTCTTCTTTATTTATTCTGTTGTATCTTGTGAAAATAAAATGTAGAAGAATGCATTTGAAGGGCAGACAGAAGAAAATACAGATATATTTTTCATTTTTTATTCTTCAATACACCAATCAAATATATTAGTATGCTGTTTGTCTGTTGAACCCTACAGAAGACAAGCATAGAAATCTACCATGTTTTCTTGAGGATAATACAGCTATCATCTTATTCTGCTTGGTACAGTCATTTTTTCCACTACTTTTGAGACCTGTTCTTGTCTCATGTAATACTGTATTGGTTTCGTACATTGCTATTTGTCAAGTATCTTTCCTTTACAGAATTATAATCTTAAGTTTTTTGAACAATGGAAAATCATAGTGCTTGTGTTTCTATTTTTAATACATATATTATATGTCAAAGAGAATAATTTAAATACTCTTAAAAGAATTAATTGGACCATATCTATTCTTTATTTCTATTCATTTTAGCTTTCCTTTTTACTTGGACTTAAGTATAAATATTTTCTAATAAAATTGATGGCTTTATTTATGACTTGTTGTCTATAGGTTAGGCTTCATTTCCTGTTTTTTATCCTTTAATACTGAAAACTACATGCACTGATCCTTTATCATATGAATGTAAATTTGGTCCTGACTTCATTCTTCTTGAAATGCTTTTACTTGTATATATTCACTTGATTTTCTGACTTTCTTCAGATGTCAACTACTATAAAATTTCTGTCTTCAGTGCCTCATTGATAATTCTCTTAGAAGCATGGTTGAGTGTAACCATACACTAAATATACTAACAATTAAATATTCAAATTGTAAATAGTACATGAAGATAGGTAAATAATGTAGAGTTGTTATAGGAAGGGAGCTAACAAGTGGGAGACTGAAACTACTTCTGATGGAGTAGTTAGTTGAAACTTCAGAAAACTTTGTTGTTTAGTGTCAAGAATCATGTAAGAAGAGAAGATCAAAAAAGACCCAGAGAAGGGTATTCTAATTACAGAAAACAGTAAATACCATGTCCCTAAGGTTGGAATGTTTTTATTTGTTTGTTTGTTTGTTTGTTTGTTTGTTTTGAGGCAGGGTTTCTCTGTATAACCCTGGCTGTCCTGGAACTCACTTTGTAGACCAGGCTGGCCTCAAACTCAGAAATCTGCCTGCCTCTTCCTTGGGAGTACTGGGATTAAAGGCGTGAACCAGCACGTCTGGCTAGATTGGAAGTTATTATTCAACATTATGTTTACTCAAAGACCTATTATATAAACAACAGCAGTGAGATACAAGAGTGGAGAAATATATAACAGTGATTTACTGACCATCCTAAGGTATTATGTCACTGTTACACGTGCAGGCATAAGGTGAATACATGCGTATTTATAATGTATGAATAAGAAAAGATGAATAAACAAAGAAATAATTTTATAGAATTAATAAAAATACTCTTACTACTTTTTTCAAATAATTGATTTATATGGAGGTAGATTATTTGGTAGATTTGAATGCAAATAGTAAATGAAATCAACCCAACAAATATTATATTCCATTCCAAAGAGAAAAGATAAGAAGAAAACATTGTAAATCACAAAAGAGGTCATAGGATAAATGAAAATAAACAAAAATATTTTTCTAAAAAGGAATTATACAGAAAACTTTCTCTTGCTTTTACCTAGTGAAGACAGAAGACATGGCACCTCATCCTGAATGTGAACAAGATGGTCCTGGTGAAAAGAGACTGAGAGGCACAATCAGAAAAAGTCCACAATTCTTGGAAGTCCAAAGTCCATTTGGGGGACTTGATGAAGAGAGTGAGTAGTCCTGTGCGACCATCAGCACAGAGGGTATCTACTTTGTCAATACTGATATCCTCAGCACTGTATCTGCTTCAGAGGCAAAAGATTATGTTTCGCCTGGAAGCTGACCTCAGTTGTAGGGCTGATCAAATTCTCTTATCTGGTAAACACTTCACTGCCATGGTAAACTGACAGCTCTGGGGATACTTGCCTTCTACAATGGAAGAAACATGCCTTCTGGACGTGCCTCATATTGAGCAGGTTTTGAAAGCGCCGAGAAAAATTCATTTGTATAAAACTTAGAGCTTTTGTTTTCTTGAATACCACAGCAAACTTGGGTGATACTTGGGTTAGAATATTTTCCAGGAAATATGAAATAAAAAGTCTCCAGAGCATGGTTGACCCTTAAGCCTTAAAGGAAAGTGCAGACAACAGAGGCTCGAGGCTAACAATAATAGAAGACTCTTAAAGGGAATGCTGAATTTGTATCCATCTGACTCTACTTCTATTTGAGTTCATCACTAATCTCAACCACAAATAAAACAAGAGACTCCAAATTCAACTAAACACCTCTTATACCTGGTAGACTGCACTATTCAAGGGCCCAGATAAAAGCCATTCCAAGCCTTTGTCATTTTTTTTTTTCCTTTCCCCACATTACTTTCAATATTAGTTTTATTTTATTAAGTTCTAAGATACTTTACTTTTAATTTATGTGTATATATTTTGTGTGTATATGCACTTGATAGGCATGGTGGCAAGAGGGTCTCTACTGGGTTTTGAGTTGTCCTATGTGTAGAAAATTGAACTTAGATTCTCTGCATGAGCAGCAAACATTCTTTATTTTTTAAATAGGTATTTACTTTATTTACATTTCAAATATTGTCCCTTCCTGGTTTCCACTCCCAAAACCCCTTATCCATTCCCTCTCCCCCTCCCCCTTCCCCTTCCCCTCCCCCTCCCTGCTCACAAACCCACTCACACCTGCTTCCTGACCCTGACATTCCCCTAAAATGGGGCATAGAATCTTCGCAGGACCAACCTTTCCTCCCATTGATGACCGACTAAGCCATCCTCTGCTATATATGCAGCTGAAGCCATGAGTCCCACCATGTGCACTCTTTGATTGGGTAACCCAATCACAAAAGAACACACATGGTATGCACTCACTGATAAGTGGATATTAGCCCAGAAGCTCAGAATACCCAAGATACAATTCACAAAACACATGAAACTCAAGAAGAAGGAAGATCAAAGTTTACATACTTCGATCCTTCTTAGAAGGTGGAACAAAATCGCCATGGAAGGAGTTACAGAGACAAAGTGTGCAGCAGAGACTTAAGGAATGACCATCCAGAGACTGTCCCACTTGGTGATCCATCCCATAAACAATCACCAAACCCAGACACTTTTGTGGACACTACAAGTGCTTAGTGACAGAAGCCAGTTAAGACTATCTCCAGAAAGGCTCCACCAGAGCCTGAAAAATACAGAGGTAGATCCTCGTAGCCTACCATTGGACTGAGCATGGTCCCCAATAAAGGAGCTAGAGAAAGGACCCAAGGAACTGAAAGGGTTAGGAGGCCCATAGGAGGAACAGCAATATGAATTATCGAGTATCCCCCAGAGCTCCCAGCAGCAAAAAAAACTCTTAACTATTGAGCCACATCTTCAGCCTTGATTGCATTATATTTTTTGAAAAGATATTGCTGGGGCGTGGTGGCGCACTCCTTTAATCCCAGCACTTGGGAGGCAGAGGCAGGCGGATTTCTGAGTTCGAGGCCAGCCTGGTCTACAAAGTGAGTTCCAGGACAGCCAGGGCTACACAGAGAAACCCTGTCTCGGAAAAAAAAAAAAAAAAAAAAAAGATATTGTTCATAACATTCATTTCTCTCCTTAAAGATGTAAGTTTCTTGTTCAATTTTCTCTGCTGTATTTTTTTCTTGATACTTCGCAACATTCTGTTTTTCATTTTCTTAGTGTTTCCTTTATTTAACTATAGCTCATTACTTTCCTTTTTCCTTTTCTCTTTCTCTTTTCTGCCCAGTTATTTTCTTCACTTAACAATTTAATATGTACCATCAGTAATCACTTTATAATATTATTTTTGTCACTCTTTCCCCTAGTCCTTGATGTTACAATGTTTGGGGGCAATCAACTTTAAGTGTACTTCTACATCTTCCTGGTTTGGTGTTATTACCATAATAATATCTTTTTCTTCCACTCTTTTGTAAAGAGTAATGTGGAAGGAGCCCAAACTCAAGCCAGAGGATGTTTCAGTAAGAACACATGTGCAAATCACAGCACAAGAAATGTGAAAATGTGAAAAGCCTATTATCTTCACATGAACATAATTCCTCAATTAGTGAATTTAAATACACTGGAACAGTTGAAACATTGGGGGGGGGAATTAAAAATTCTTCTTATGAAAATGATCTATGGTTTCAAATAGGAAATAACCATTTAAAAAAGTAAGGGAGTCAATGTATAACGTAGACATGAAAGTCAGAAAATAAGATGAAGTCCAAAGTAATGATATGAAATGCAGCAAGGAAGGCAACAGAGGTTTGGAAGAAAAAAAGTTTTGTTGTTGAAAAACTCAGTCTAAAAAAAGAAGTGAAAAGCATCAACCATAAACAGATTAAATAGAAAATTAATATCAGATATTGAACTCTGGATAAAGGAATTAAGATTATAGAACCAAACTGTAATAAAACCTTTTAGGAAAAAAAAAATCTTACCTCATTTTACAAAGGCAAACATCAAGATAAAGTCCAAACTGTCTGTTGAGATTCTGAAGGATGCTTTGATTTATTTTAAGCTCCAAAGCATATAACTATCAAAAAAGTTTAACATACATAGAAAAGTCATACTTTAAAACAATTGAAAAAATAGACATTTCAAGACAACACTAATTATGGCAATTCTTAACTAGTAATGAAGAGAGTGAGCTGCTAAATATTCAATCATATTTGAGGCAGAGCTACATGGCATCCTGCTCTTTGCAGGAGAGCTAATAGGATGTGAGAGTTGCTGGAAATGTTAGAATATCATTGTCTTCAGAAACATAGCCTTGTCAAATTCCCCATACTACAGAGCATAGTTCCACATTCTTGACCATATGGCTGCCCTTGCTTAAACCTAGTATGTCATACAAAAAAAAAAAAAAAAAAAAAAAAAAAAAAAAAAAAAAAAAGAAAAAGAAAAAAGAAAAAATGAAAATACTACATAAATGCGGGATGGGTACTTTGCAGAGGAATGGGCAAGAGGTTGGGTATATGACAAAGGACTAATAGAAGGGGATGTAGAGATATGTGACCAAAATATATTATATACATGTATGAAATTGTCAAAGAATACATTAATTTAAAATTTTAAATATGGTAACCACACTTAGTCATCAGGTAAATGTAAATAAAGAATAAGTTCTATTCCATTTTATCCCAGTCAATAAAGATGAAAAAGAAGAAGAAATTTTTTGGTTGGGGATGCAGGGAAAAATATTCTATGTGCTACTATTTTGGAATGTAAACCTATAGATTCAATACAGAAATCAGCAAGGAAGATTTCTCAAGAAATGAAAAATATAAGTGTAATATGATCTAGCTTTGCCACTCTTGGCTATAAATGTAAAAAAAATTAAGTCAGGACAATATGAAATATTTATGAAATATTTATGTATTGATATTAATTAATTAAAACAGCCAAGATAGAAATCCTGCATAGATGACCAACAGCATATGAATATGTGTTGCACTAAGCAAAATAAGTCAAAGTGAGAAAAACAATAAATCACATATTTTATTTCACATATATGACAAGGTATCTAAGGAGATGATTGTGGAAGCATGAAAGTGTTTAAAGTAAAGATGGGAGTATATACATGGGAGAAAGACATTGAGTCAATGTTTTCTCTAATGTACAAACTTGATCATATAAAACATGACCATACCTACACATATAGCAATTTTAAAGTTATTTAAATCTCAAACTGAGAAATTTCACTTTTATTATTCCATATCCTAATTTTCATCTTTACTCATTTTCATTCTGCTATGCATATTCTGTTGTTTGGATGATAATGACACATGTTTTAAAATTTGTTCTTGATTGTGGTTAAAACACTTTAAAAATAAGAACTATTGCTTAGCTTATAAATTCTGACATGTCTACAGTAACAAATTGTTCAGTCTTACTCCCAAATTCTCATTTATGCCTGGTATTTTACATAGCTGATAATATTAACTATATTTATTTTCAAACTTATCATTTGTATAATATAGTATATATTTCCTTTAAACACTAGAAACAAAATGTTTAATTAAAAAAAAAATAACTCCTCTTGGTGGAGGAGGACTCTCATAGAAGCAGGGGCAGGGGTAGGATAGGGGGTTTCCAGAGGGGAAACTGGGAAATGTGATAACATTTGAAATGTAAATCAATAAAATATCTAATTTTAAAAAGGAGAAAAATGCTTTTTTATGTAAATTTACTTTTTATGTAAGTATAAATAAATATTTATTAGTTGTGATTGAGTCTTATAAGATGCCACAGGCAGGCAGAGTATGAAAATTGCAATTTCATTAAGAACTACATACCACAACTAAAATGACCATTGCTTTATTTGTTAATTTACATGGGCCCACTGTGCGAAGACCACAGGAAATATGGTTTCCTGTGCTCATTCACTTTTTTTTTTTTGTTCATGATTATATCAGTAATACTTCATCACTACCTCTAACACCAGAATAATTTTCAAAATTTTGTAAATGACATTGAAAATACTAACAACCTGTGAGCAGAGTCTCTTTTCTTCAGAAGGATACCCATTTTCCATTCAGTTATTGTTTTATTCTTCTACCTACTCTTTTCGTTTGATTGTTTGTTTGTTTAATGCTGTCACTTTGAAAAATTCGTTAAATATATGTACATATTTCCACTCATTTTGGGTTCTCATTATAAGTATATTAAATCTAATATCAGTTTCTTTACAGTTCAAAATCCTCATATTGATTGCCTTTCTGGATAACAGGGACTGAAAGTTGACTTCTAATGCTGAGAGGAATTTTTATCTTCTATGAAATTAGAAGAGTGTCCACTGACACAAATTACTTAAGAGGATTTCAAGTACACCCAAATCTTGTAACTTCTCTAATGCCTGACTCTGTGTCACCACAGCATCCGGTTTCTCTAAAATTACAAGGGAAATATAGCACATGATATATGGCAGGGATTTTCACAGCTTTCACTCTTGATTACAAATATTTTTTTTTTAGTAATAATATAGAACACATTTTTTAGAAAACAATCATCCAAATACTTTGACTATTTTCTACAGGAAAGCAGAATACAAGTAGAAAACATGTAATTTCTGGGGCTGGAGAAATGGCTCAGTGTTAAAAGCAATGTCTACTCTTATAGAGGAACCAAGCTCAGTTCTGCCCACCTATATGGCAGTTTCCAATTGTCTCTAAATATATTTCCAGGGAATTGGATGACACTTTCAGGTTTCTGCAAGTGCCAGACAGACATACAGATGATGCATATACACACATTCAGGGAAACACAGAGATAAAAATAAAAAATAAATTAATTAAAAAATGTTATTGCTACAAAATATATGACAAAGTTAATGTACAGGCATTTTGTACCTTCCTGTCATTACGTATGGGGATTTCTAAGAAGGAATAGAGACATAATTTATTATTTTAGGTTAAAATAGCATATATATAAAAATATATATTGTATATTAATATATATATATATTCTTATTTCCATTTCTCACAGTTTTTCTTATTTTCTTGATTTCTCTTATATGCTCAATATCCTAAAACCAAAAATGTTTTGAAGTAAGAAATGTTGTAGCATGCCAAATAAGTGAAAGGATACATTAGACAGAAGCTCCTAACATTTTATAATCTTTATAACTGATGTTAAGGTTCAGACAAAGTAAAACAAAACAAATTAACTATGCCTCAAACTTTTTTTCTTCCATTTTTTTATTAGATATTTTTTTAATTTACATTTCAAATGCTATTCTGAACGTCCCCTCCCCCCTCCCCCCTCCCTGCGCCCCTGTCCACCCACTCCCACTTCTTGGCCCTGGCATTCCACTGTATTGGGGCATATAAAGATTGCTGTACCAAGGGGCCTCTCTTCCCAATGATGACCGACTAGGCCATCTTCTGCTACATATGGAGCTAGAGACATGAGTTCTGGGGGTTCTGGTTAGTTCATACTGTTGATCCTCTTGTAGGGTTGCAGACCGCTTCAGCTCCTGGGGTTCTACTACTCTAGCTTCTCCATCGTGGGCCCTGTGTTCCCTCTTATAGATGATTATGAGCATCCACTTCTGTACGAGACAGCTATATCAGGGTCCCTTAACTAGGCACTAGCTGTCCTATGCCATAGTGTCTGAGTTTAATGACTGATTATGGGATGGATCCCCCATGGTGGGGTAGTCTCTGTATGGTCCATCCTTTCATCTTAGCTCTAAACTTTGTCTCTGTAACTCCTTTCATGGGTATTTTGTTTCCTCTTCACAAAATTTTTATATAAAAAAAGATAAGTATGATTTCTTAGCAGAGAACTAATTTAATTTATTTCCATATGGATGTTATCCTATAAAGTAGCTGTAGAATAAACACTAGAATGCTTCTTAGTGTTTTATTTTCATCTCTTATGCTCATAATTAAGATCAGTCACAATACATGCACTCTATTTCAACAATGATGATGTAACATTTAGCCCTTATAATATTCTAAGAAAGCATTGATTGCCTTGCATTTTTCCCAGGGTGAGTTTGTTGGGAATGTTCATCTTTGCTCTCTGGTTTATCAGACTCTCAAAGGTTGTTGGATTCGTGAATATTTAAGAGGTGCATGAGGGCGCAGGTTGACTGAAAGCTGAGGCCAGCATTAAAGCTTGTCTGAAGAAGGACAGGTACACGTAATCAGAGGCTTTTGACGACACTTGAGCAGTTTTCTCTATGTACTGGTGAGAAGCTGCAGCCAATAAAATAACTTGCTGTTTGCTTTCACTGTAAATGCTTTGTAGCAAATTGGAGTAAGGTAAATGGTATTTAGGTTGAACACTGATAATTAATGTTAGATGTGTCTTGCTGATTGAGAACATTGGTCTTTGAAAGTGAACTTCAAGACTCAAATTTGCCAGAGTAACTGCTGTAAATTTCCAGTCCCAATATCTAACCCAGTCAAGAAAATTATTTTACTTGAATATACCAATGCATTTTATTTTGTGAACATGAAACAACATGCATACACACACACACACACACACACACACACACACACACACACACACAGGAAATTATTTGAAAATTTGGTTAGGTATGAACATTATATAGTCATATATTGCAAAGGAAGCACAGAGAAAGCAGGTTTTGGTGTTCAGAGATAATAGGAATGAGATTGGTGCTCTGAATTAGTCTAGCTTAGCAAAATGACTAAAGGAAGAACATGCATACAGGGTTGGCTATGTACTGGTATGGAAAATAAGATACTTTATATTTTTAAAAAATGAAACCCAAGAAGAAAAAAAGACCACTCCAAAGTGTGGACACTATAGTCCTACTCAGAAGGGGGAAGAAAATAATCTCAGGAGGTAGAGGGAAAGAGGGATCTGGGAAGAAGAGGGAAGGGGGAGGGAAAAGGCAGTCCTGGTTCATATAAGGGAGGAGATCAAGGAAAAGTACAGAGGATCAGGAATTTGAAAGAAGGTGTGGAGCAGTTGGGGAGGGAGAAGTGGGGATAGCTACTAGAAAGACCCAGATGACAGGAACCAAATAGGTTCCCAGGACCCAATAGGGAGAACATTAGCCAAAATACAAAACAAAGGTGATATAGAACCTGCAGAGTCTATATCCAGTAGATAAGCATGGCTCCCAGTTGAGGGATGGGGCTACCCACCCACCACAAAAATAATAAATCCAGAATTCCTCCTATCAAAAGGAAATGCAGAGACAAAGAGTGGAGCAGAGTCTGAAGGAAAGGCCATTCAGAGACTGCCCCACCCAGGGATCCATCCCATCCAAAGACACCAAACCGAGAAACTATTGCTGATACCAAGAAGCACTTGATGACATGAGCCTGATATAACTGTCCCCTGAGAGACTCTGCCAGAGCCTGACCAATACAGATGTAGATGCTTGCAGCCAACCATCAGACTGAGTGCAAGCATGCCAGTAGAGGAGTTAGGGTAAGGACCAAAGGAGTTGAAGGAGTTTGCAACCCCATAAGAAGAACAACAATATTAACCAACTAGAGTCCCCAAAGTTTCCAGGTACTAAACCACCAACCAAAAAGTACACATGGGGGGCATCTATGGCTCCAGATAGATATGTAGCAGAGGATTGTCTTATCTGGAATCAATGGGAGAAGAGCCCCTTGGTACTGTGGAGGCTCCAGCTCCAGTGTAAGGGAATACTAGGGCACTGAGGCAGGAGTGGGTAGGCAGGTAGGCAACCACTGTCATAGAGTCAGGGGGAGGAGAGACAGGGTAGGGGGTATGTAAAGGGGAAACTGGGAAGGGGGATAACATTTGAAATGAAAAGAAAAGAAAGATATTAGAAATGTAATGTAAAAGATTGGTAACACCTATAGATATGGAAGGATTTCAGACTTGGAATTGAATGGTTTATTCTAAAGTTTATAATCCAGTGCTTTATTTCTATAAAATCCCAGATGACTATGACCTCACAGTACCTCACAGTATCTGTTTCTGGTTTTAAAAAATGCCTCAAGTCATCTACAGATTGTCTTTTACAATGTTAACATCAAAGTTTAATGTTATATTAAAATTCTTGTTGTATTTTTAAAGATTTCATTCTATTTTCATAAATACTACTTAATATTTGAACATTATATATACATTTATTATTATTATTACAGTTATTATTAGTGAACCCATGGGCTTATTTATATAGAGATTACCATCTAATGAGGAAGCTGATTTTAAATTTGCATTGCTGCTGTTAGTCATCTCAGCACTATAGTAATTATATTTCTCTGATACTGAAATTCACCTGGAATATTAAAATTCTTGCAAAACCTGCCAGAGAACTGGAAGCATCAGTGGTCCCATACCTCTTCATTCTACAGTCTCAGCCTTTCAGAACTGCAAGTCATTTGAAATCTGCACAGCACTTGCCTCAAAGGCTCTTTCTCTCTCTAGCTCGAGTCTGTCTCTAAAGGTTTCAGTAACCTCAAGAGGAAATCTTTTAGAGAGCAAAATAGAACTGTTCACGCTGTCTTTTATAGATTTTCCAAAATAATTTAAACATGAAACTTTTCCTTTAATTTTTAAAATATTTTATTTAATGATTTTTTTTCAATTTATTTATTTTTGCTAATTTATTGACAGATTTTCCAAACACTGACCACTTATTATATACAAAGGGCATTATATACAATGGCACAAAATAACATCATGCTATCCAATGGCTCTTCCGAAACATGAGAACTTCCTCATGCACTCTCTCTTTTGAGCTTCTAAATAATACTGTCAGAAGAAGTTATCAGAAGTAATCAAAAAGGCCCAGTTGTTAAAGTAAGCATGAGGGCTTGAGTTCTGACCTTTATTACTTACATAAAAGCCTGGAATGACAAGGAGTACCTATAATTCTGTTTGGAAGACAGAGACAGGAGGTTCCTAGGAGCTCATTCTGTATTTAACCTAGACAAAACCGTGGGCTCCAATTTCAGAAAGATAAACCAGGTTGAAAAATAAAGTGGTACAAGAAGGTCTTTCCATCTTCTGATGTCATCTTCAATTTCTTCTCTCAGTGTCTTGAAGTGTTTATTACAATATTTGCCCTTTTCTTAGATTTAACTGAAGATCTACATTTTCTTCCAGTGGGAGTGTTTTCTTAATTTCTTTCTCAGTAATCTTGTTATTTGTATATAAGTGGGCTAATGAATTCTGTGTGTTCATTTTGTACCCTGCTTCTTTGATGAGCACATTTGTCAATGGTATCAATTTTCTGGCAAAGTCTTTAAGGCCTTTCATACAGAATTGTATTACGTGAAAAATGAATAATTTGACTTCTCCTTTCCTTATATGTATTCCTTTCATCTCCATTTCTTGTCACATTGCTCTGTAACACTACACTGAATAGGAAGAGATAGAGTTGTAGTTATCTTATAGTTAATTTTAGTGTGGATGCTTTATGTTTTTTTTCCCATTTACCATGATTTTTGACTATGTGCTTGTTGTATATTGCTGCCTTCTTTATTCCTAGATTCCTTAGAAATTTTATTTCTAATTTCCTTAGAAAGAACTTATACACATATATTTTCACTCCAATAAATCTTAAATTAAGTGAAGGTTATCTGAAAGTTTTTACCAATCTAACCAACTTCAACTCTATTTCCCTCAACTTCTCCAAAATTTAGGTTATTTTCTTACAATAGTTTTCTGCCCAACTTGCCTGTATTTCTATTCTCCACAATACTTCAAAAATTAAAGCTATTCTTATATCCATTATTTATTAAGTATTTATCTCTGTGGAGAAGAGAATATGCACACAGTCTTATAAATCAGCATTTAAAATAACAATTACAGAGATGCCCTTGCATGAGCTTGTAGATATTACATCATACCTCTATTAAGAATTTGTATTGAGATGGGCAGTGGTAGAGAGGACTCTCTGCATAGGGTTGCATGAATCATTCAGTAATGAAATGAAAATCAGAACTTAACAGCATGGATTCAAGGCCTATGACTTCCATCACTGGGTCTGTGTTCCCCAAGCAAGCAAACATGAACTAGATAAGACATTTTCCACATACACAGTCTTCATAAAGTATTGCATCAACATTCATAAAATATATGTACAAGAGTCTGGATTTTAGTTTCGCAATTTATTTTCTATGAGTATATTAAAATTTTATCACTGTATTTTTTTGTAGGCATTTTGGTTTTAATCCCTTTTGGAAATTATCTTCTTTCGGGTTCTTTTAAAGATGTTTTACATTATGAATGTTCTATATTTGAGGATTATATTTAAGCTGACCTATGAAGAAACTAACCCAAGGGTTAAGCACCAGTTTCTGTGCTATCATTCCAGTTATGATTCAAGGATATAGATCTGTGCAATATGTCTTTCTGGTTCTCATGAATATTGATATTTCAGATATGGTTTTTAAATATGTGCAACATTTTACGAGGCTCACTGGAAGTAGATTTATTAAGAATTAAATGATGAATGAAAAGTCATTAATTTTACAGTAGGAAGTAATGAAGAAATTAAGTTGTTCAAAAATTTTTTCAATAATTTATTTCATATATTTTACTGTTGTCATCAGATTGTTGATTTTTTATAGTAAATATTAGTTTTACAAAACTTAAATGAGCTTTAGTCATAAGGACATATGTTGATGAAGGTCAGTAAGATGCCTTTCACAAAGTACTTATGTACATATACATAGGTATGTGAGTATCTTAAGGCTGTTTTAGCTGAGTCTTGAGAAGCACAGAACTCCTGTTTTAGAACATTGTTTATTTCCTTCCTTTGAAAGTATTAAACTCAGGTTTAATACAGTTCCAGTCAAGTTATTTATTCATGTCATTACTTTTACTTGTACAAAAATTTATTTTTCATGTTTGCTTCTTCTTATTAATATGAGGAAAAAATTAGATTTCTAATATATATATATATATATATATATATAT